>JAQQPU010000208.1:48385-75706 GCA_029168905.1 Artemia sp. Kazakhstan ARC1039 | reverse complement strand
ATATAAAATGATTAGAGAAGTGTTTTTATATGAAGTGAAAAAAATGCTTTAGTATATTTGAGACGAGAGCAGTTCCTTCCTGTAGTGGGCAATAAGAAATAAAAGGGAAGTTTTTCTTGTAAAATAAGTTAACCGATTGAAACCCCGTTAAATAAATTTAAGTTATAGGAAATTGTCAAATTGAAAGGCTAGGGCAAATGGTTAAAAGGGAAAAAATAGTAGAATATGGTGGCCATGGAACGTAGAGGTAATTTATTGAGATTTTTTATGAATAGTAGCATTTAATATGAATAAAGATAGAGTAGTGAAAGGAAATGAAGGAAAATTATGGGGAAAAAATATGAAGGTAACAAATTTATTTTCTAGAAAATGAAAAGGAAGAGAAAACAAGGAAAGGAGTTACATCCAGGATACTTCCGTATGGACCAAATGCCACAGGATAAATCAAAGAAAAGAAGAAAAACTTAAAAATATTAGAAAAGGGTTTTGTACATTTTTTAATATTATAGTCTATTTTTGAAAAAAAGCACCAAGGCTTTACTAACAAGAAATTCCTTGTTAATGTTCTAATACATTCAAAGAAATGAATATTTTTACCCAATATTTCAATGACGATTCAGAGCTCACCTTAATAAGGAACACCAATAGTCCAATAAAAAACACGTTTGTATATTCTATTTCTTCACTGGTATCATCAGGTTCTCCTGGTTCAATGCAAGTGGCAAATTTGACACAATAATCCAATGTTCTTTCTACGCCAGGCTGCTTATCCCCAATGACAAGGACATGAACTAATAATTTGGTAAAATGTTGGGTAAAATCTTCAATTGGCTCCTGGAGAAATAATTGGATAAAAAATTTTTAAAACAGCAATTTTTTCTTTTACCTCATGCAGTGTTAATTTAATAAAAAATTGAATTTCCGACACATATGCAGGCTTACTGCAGTGTTTCCAACAGTGTGGTTAATGTGGCCTCGGGGGTATGATAAGAGTTTAACAGGGATAAGCGTTTTACCAAAGTTTGGTAAGGATATGCACTAAACTGTGCTTAGGTATTTAACATAATAGCTAGTCTAGAACTTCTTTATTGTTGTGGATATTCTGTGACAAACCTAAACGTTTTTAAAACTTTAAGTTTTAAAACAACAACTTTAAACATAATCACCCAAAAATGGTTTTTGATCAAATACAATCTGATTTTACTTTCTAAAAAAGCGAATTTTTTTTTTTTTTTATTATTTAAAGTCCTTAAATCCGAACAATCTTATAAACACGATAATTTTCTGGATTTTTTTTCAAATATACAAAAGATAATGTTGGGTAGGGTGGTCCTTAGGAAATGGGAAAAAAAATTTACTCTTTTTTTATGGGGCACGATCTGAAATGATTCCATTCTGATTATAATTGAATAATAAACAAACATTGTAGCAATATTTTCAATTTCAGAGGTCCCTACCATAACTATTAGAAATGTGTAAGCAAGTTTTGATTTAAAAAAACGCACAATAATGCCGTTTAGTTAAATAATATCAAACATATTGAGTTGCTGTACACAAAACAGAAAATAAGTGATTGGAAGTAGTTTCCAGCAATAGTAATAGTGTCCAGTCACTTCAATTGTCAAACTACACAGTTCACATTTTATTTTAAATTTAATTTACCGGCTATGATTTTATGTCGATGGATTCAGCTTAGGGCGAATTGCCTTCCAATCCAGAGCAGGCAAACAGTGTTCGACAGGGTGATAGTACATCCTGATGGGCGGTATGTGTGTCCTATTTGTAGAGATGAGGACGAATATTTGGACCATTTTCTCCGAAAGTGCCCGGTGCTCTCTGATCTAAGGGAAAATTATTTACATGGGATTGTTTTGCTGCTTCCTGGTATTTTACAAAGTAGTAATCCAACCACAATATTTCGTATTGGTGCGTACATAGAGAAGGGATTAGAAAGAAGGAAAAGTTTTTACAATTAATTGTTATGAATTATATAGAATTACATTTATTTTCTCGATAAATTACCATAAGGTATTTTTTGCTATGTATCATGTTAATGTGTGTTTCGTAATTTCTTCTGTTGTGATTTCTTTATTTTTCATAAATTTTTGTGTGTATATGGCGCTTGGGCTTTGGAAATACACGATCTATCTATCTATCTATCTATGGGCTTCAGACTGGTTCATCAATCTCTTTTTGGTTCAACCACTGTAACGCTGTTGGTACTCCTTGACAACTAGCAACAGGAACTGTTTCTGTTCTTCAGATGTTGTGTGCAGTTTGTTATAGTCATCCATCAGTGCAACACCACGTTCGGCAATGTCATTGATTACCCTCATGCTGTGCACTATATTTTTAACTGCCTGGTAGTCTTTGTCAACTGACCACAAATCAATGTTCTAGCTAGGAATGATGAAGGTAGTCCGGTAATGCTGAAAAATCTGTTGGTATTCTGCGTGACAAAGTTTTCTAACTTCTTCTCCCCCAGTGTCAACGGGTCCACTGTTATTCTCTTCAGAGGGTGCTCTACTCCTGATGTTTGGAGAGCCGTAAGCATATGATGTTTGGTGTCATTTGATATGTTGTCGTCAAAGAAGGCGAGGGCCACCAATTCCTCTGATAAGTACCATAGGTGTCTTATTATTTTTTCATGGCAGTTTTTGATATTGATTCTGATATTTTCTTGTAGCTGTAGATGTCCTCGAAAAGTTGGAGGTCAATGCAAGGGGCTGATGGTGCAGACGATGCCTGAAACCATTCTTTCACGTAGATGATCACAGTGAATTGACAAATATCAGCAAGAGCCTTTTCTTGCCTTTTCGTGAGTTTGAAGTGACTTCTGAACATCCAGATCTTTAGCGCATAGATGGCCTTTGCCATCCACCTTGCTTGATACAGCCCAGCTGGAGCTCTGAACAAGATTCCCTTAGATGGCGTGCCGCCAAGGAATATGATTGCCAAGTCTAAAAGTGCACGGTAATGATCATGGGGTTGATAGGCTAGTGTCTGCATCTCAGCAAATGCTATGATATCTGTGATTAGATGTGAAAGAGCTGTAAACACGCACTCGTCTGATGAAACATCTGAACGTCTGCTCTGTTAATAAACTGCCAGGTGTTTTTAAACTGGTTGAAAATTGTTATCTCTGAGCCTTTGCTAGGACCACGGCAGTCAAGAACCACTGCTTGTAAGACTATTTCTAAGATATGATGTCGACAAGCAAACCAAAGAATGTCCTTGTCAAGTTTTTGTTCCAGAAGGATACAAGCACCATTTTTTGGACTGGAATCGACAGATGTGGTGTCAAAACACATGCACTTTAGATTATCTGTAATGTTCAAAGCCACAGCTGCTTCAAAAACTGCTGCTGCAGAAGCTTGGCCAGTTCCCGAGGCTAGCTTTGGAACACCAAGAAGCTGATCTACACCTGCTTCGGATACCAAAATTGAAAGGTGATCGACAATCTGTCTGCTGCAGATATCCTCTAGCAGTTTTCCATCCAAGTGAATAGTTAGAGGAACTGTTGGTTTAAACTCCTGTCGTAGATTTTCGGCTATTACCCGGCGCCGCTTTATCCTGTCTCTGCGAATTGAAGAGTGATTAACATTGTATTTAGCAGGATCATGACCAAGGTATAGCAGATACGGAACAAGCAGTATTGCAGCACTGCTGTCACTAACTTTAGCCACATCGAGACAGGCTGACATTTTGTCATCCAATATGCTTACTTGTCCTCTTTTTTGACGTTTTGCTAAGGTTGACGATTTTATATCTTCTGTTTTTGGGGTCTTTAATTTCTTGATCTTTTTTGCTGTCAGAAAATGATTCCGGTGTCACTTTCTTTTCTTTTGTTTTTCTTTCTTGCCTCTCCTTCTACATTCTTATGTCATGGTACTCTTTCCTTTTCTAAGATGATGCTCTTTTTATTTCTAAAACCTTGTCGACACTGCCCATCTTTCCACGGCGTCCTGGTTCCCGCTGCACCAACAGAAACTCACGGTCTTCTTGGATACGTATCATCTCCATTGCGTTGGCAATGTCAAAAAAAACGTCCAGGCCCACTTTCCATTCTTCTTCCTTCTTTTTCAGTGTCTCAGAACGCTTAGCTTTGTTTTCTTTATTTCTCTTCAGGTTGTCATACTCATTAAAGAGACACTAAATTTTGTTTATCGCATGTTTCTTGAGCCTTGTTGGAATGTGTGCCTTTGTCCAAACTGCAAGGACGTCATTGGCTGTGGAATGTGCTGCTTCACAGACTGTCTTGTTCATCACTTGCTTGTAGTGATAGAATAGCGCCATGACCTCCTTCTTCGACGGTAGTTTTGTTGAAATCAGAGTGTCTGACAATTGCCCGATGAGCCATATGTCTGTTTCACTTCTTGTAGTTGGTTTTAATATTGCATCAGTACTGTCACTTGCAAAAACCATGCAGTCCATACTGTCACTCATTGCTGTGTTAGTGTCAGTTTGTCTGCAACAAAGCATCAGATTGATAATGTTACCTGTATCAGTGTGAAGCATAATTAATATATTGTAGTTCATAAATATAATAAAAGCTTGAAATTTGCAGTTTCACTCACATTACATACAACAAAAATGGCGTCTTGTGTTGAAATGCATTGTGGGAAGCCTACAGATAAATAAGTAAATAAGTCCAGCAGTTCATAAAGCTACCTTACTGTCCTATAGTGTAGTGTTGACTGTTGAAATGTTGCAAACTGTGCAAGACATGCAGCTTTGAGCAATGAGCAATGAGCATGCAGTAACCAAAAATTTTAACCTCTGGTAGGGACCTCTTAATGTCAATATATTTGGCTCTTTTTTGGGATTCTGTGGTATTTTAACAATAGAAACAAGATTAGGGGGTGCCTGCTGACGAAATCCTACTTTGAAAAATAAGGACCACCCTAATGTTGGGCCATATACTGATATTAAAATGCCTGAATATCCATTCAGTCTTTTATTCTCCCATAATCCTTCTAACAGGGAAACCCCCCCACACACACACACTAAAAAAACGGTTTGGTTTTGGACGACCAAGCATTGATGAACCCACTCATTTCTCAGGTCCTATGTATGACTTTCATTTTAACATAAAGAGATATCATTTCCATTCATTTAACAATAAATAAGAATCCGTAATAAATGTTCTAAGAGTTCCTTCTCCTATTCTAAGATCGTCAACTGTTCTAAGATCAGTCGCAATCGGTAAAAAAAAAATTGAGTAATTTTATCAGCAAAATCACCCAAATCAGTAAGTTCGTAGAATACATTGCCCCCCTCAACATTTTGGCTATTGACACCACTGGTTAGAGCAGCAATTTTACAGGCTGGGGGGGGGGGTATTTTTCAGTGTGTCTGAACCTAAAATTAAAGTGGACATTCTTGCTCAATTTTCCTTGGAGTGCAGGTTAGCTCAATCTACAAGCGTTATTCCGGAAACTCCAGAAAAAGGAATCTGAATCTCTTTGATTTGTTTGCCTTGACAACCAGGGCTGTGGAGTAAGAATCATGGAGTCAGAGTTGGGATTTTAGTAATTTTTTCCTGTATGAAAAACGATCTTAGAGACTCTGGGGCCATTTCTGGCCCCAGAGTTGGAGCTGGTATATTGAAAATGTTTGAAGTTGGATATAACTTATAAAATCTAGTTAAATGAAGATTTAAAACGGGGATGTGGAGTCGGAGGTTTAGTAAATTTTTCGCTGAATGAAGTCGGTATATTGAAAATGTCCAGAGTCAAAGTTGATTATAAGTTATAACCGACTTCATAGCCCTGTTGACAACGATGGGAAACCACCTAAGAAAAGTCAGTGAATAAATCTAGCCTACATAAAAATGTAAAATGCAACCTTTCTATATATCTGCATCATCTCCTTCAAAAGTTTGCCATGCGACGCAGATGAATCTTGACACTCAATAAAGACTTTTTTCATCTCTTCATAACTTCTTTGTCTTTGCACCATTTTTAGTCAATTATCATAGGTTCGGGTATGGCTGAAATGTCAATATCCGGTATTGGATCTCGCCAGTACTGAAAGTAATTATATCCGTTAAGAACAGTTTCTTCAAATTCAATATCCTCAGGTGTTCTGTTTGGCTTGTCTAATGCTTCAGCTGCTGCTTTTTCACAAGTGAAATCTGGTGTAAAATGATGCAATCTGGTGCAATTTGAATCACTGGTGCAATCTGATGCTCTACACTCAGCAGTGAACTTGGATGACTCTTTTTCTGCCCTGATAAAGACACTCTCACTTTGAGTTTCAATAGACTCTGACCCAAGACTTTTGTCAGAAAGATCAATAGAAAGTTCGTCTGTACGTTTTTGTCTTTTATTAATGGGCAACAGTGAATAACATAGATGTTGGGAAAGTTTCCTCTTTTGGCTCCACACTCTCTGTAAATAAAATAATTCTTTATTACGGGGGTTTAGTGGTGACTGGAATACTGTCCCTACTGTGAATCTAGGCAGTAAATATTTCAATAAGTTCTAAATTCTAAAATTGTTGGGTTTTTTTTGTCTTGTTTTTGAAGCTAGTATGTGAAGCTGGCATCAGTGGCGCCAATTTACAAAAATTGGGAGTGGGACATAATTTGCTTTTCAAAATCTAGTTGGGGTGGTGGTCAAATTTGTCATCTATGGGCTCCTGGAAGTAATACGTGGGAGACACGTTGATCTTACTAAGCCAACACTATTACATTCACTTAAATCAATTATTTTGTTAAAACAACAATTAGTATCAACTAATAATGTTTTTACATAATGCAACATGAAATTAATTAGTCGAATTTATCAAAAAACTATACAGACCTCCGAATTGCACCAGTTTTCCATTTTATACTAATTGTACAGTATGCTAAAGTTGAACATTTAGATTGCCTACAACCTCATTTGTTCACGATACATGCACCCTGATTAAATTTCCTCGGCTCTATTACAACCAAAACTTTTTAAGACAATGGAACATAAATTATCATGTACCAACATTGCCATTAATACTAACAACCTCCCAGGCGACAGGAACAGAAAAGACAAAAACTGTAAAACACCAAATGCAAAAAAAAGCAAAATAGTAATGCGTTTTTTTTTGCAAGGATCACATATAAACTTGAGGATTGGAAACATTTTAATGATATTCACTTGAATTTGTCTACTCTTCTCTCCCTCCATAAAAACTCAAAGCCTCCCCCCCCCCCTCCATGAAAATGTCCCTGAAAGTTTCAACGTGACCCCCAGCCATGGAACCAAACACGGTTGGCTTACCAAAACTATAACTTAGGTAATACTCATTTACAAAAGAGAAAAGATCACCCCCTAAATCTAATTCTTTAATCAGAAACCAAAAATCAGGACTCAGACTATTCATTAAAAAAAGGTAAAGGTAAAGAATACGGCATTGGACTTTACAGTCTCTACCGGCGATGCTGATCTCCATTTCTTGGCCCTTCAGCCAGGAAATGCAATGGAGGGTTGGGGGCCAACCATCCTGTGCTTTCGCATACCCTTCCTGTTTACCTTCCCCAGATTTCTCCAGGTACCCATTTAAAGCTGGGCACATTAAAAAAAGTGGAGATAAATACAAAAGCTGAGGTTAGCCATTACTGCTGTATAAGCAAATCAGAGTATTTTACAACTGAAGACTTGAATATTTATATTCTAAAATAGAATGAAGGCATTTGAACTTAAAAATAGAATTTAAAGGAACACGAGAAGATCATTAATAAAGCAATATCAAGCCAAGAAAAATTGTTGACTGCACACACGGATTCAAATTTCAAATTTTATAGGCAAAATATAACAGCTGACTATTTAATATATAACAAATATAACAGTTATTTCCAAATCAGTCACCAAATAGACGGTTGCGCTATAAATGGGTTTTCTCTAGACTTACACGCGCTGAACAATTATATAGTCAGATATACCACAAATATTGCCCATCAATGTATCAGCTTCAACAGATATATCAACAGAAATTAGTACAATACTAGCTGAAAGCTTCACCATCAAAGTTACTTCCCACAAGAGGTCTACATGGTGGTTCACCCTCAGGTGGGTCAATTTGGGAGAGGAGAGCAGGGGGGTAACTGCCCTCCATTAGATTCGGAGAAAAAATTGTTGGTGTTTTTTCACTGAAAATACCTTTCCTTGTACTTCCATTGTGAAAAAAATTGGCCCCCCCCCCTCCCCCTGATTTTGAAAAATACATTTTGTTCCCCACTATCTTCCTGGAGATACTGGAGTTAAATTTATTGGTTTTCCACAGAACATTCCACAGAATGTTCTGTGGAATGGGGTGGCATAATATGTATATGTTGTAACACAGAACTCAGATAGAAAAAAGATTACCAATTTACTCTGCATTAAACTTTTTTTTTTAATATAAGGATTGCTACAATTGCAATTGTGTACCAGCTCCTCTCCCTCCTAAGGTACCTGGATAAAGCCCTAGGCTACATACTGAAGTTTGCTGATCATGGGTTTGCATAATTTCTCGTCTTATTTCTCATCAAATTTGGTTCATTTTTGCCAATTTCCAAAGGCTGGGTGTTACAATCGTGGCAACAGTGATAACTATATTGGGAAAGAGCACTAAATAGAGAGTCAAAAAATATACTTCTTTGTCTTCTATCTGATTTGTCCCTTATAGCATAAAACTACCCATTTACCTAGATTAACGTCTTTAAGTAAAATTCTAGGTGAGGGCATTGAAATATTTCGAAAGATAGTTAAGTTAGGAGAATGAAACTTTCTGAATGAGACTTTCAAAGTTATAAAGCTTAAAACAATTTTTTGGCAAATTTTGGGATGTTTCTATTAATCTTCTAGGTAAAAGATACCACTCAACAGGACTTTCAATACTCTTTCAAAATATATTAATTGCCACTATTACAAATTCCATTTTGAGCCCCTAGAAGGAACTTTGGTACTTTTATGTTAAACGCACTCTTTTATATAGTGCTAGTTTGGTTAATGCTTATGAAATAAAATAAAATAGGATGCCCAGGGCATAACATCAAATGCAGAGATAGTAAATATTGTTATAGATGACGAAAAGATTCTAAAACAAACAGAAAATAAAATGAACAGCCAAGTCAAAATTAAAACAAAGAGAAATTACTAAAAACAAAAGTAGGACTACCACCCACTAAACCTTGCAAAGGCCAGTTTTCCTTTGGCTATTTAAGAAAATTAAATAAAAAAGAAGTCTTTTGTAACTGAAAATAAGGAGCAACATCAAAACTTAAAATGAACAGAAATTATTACATATAGGAGGGGGTTTGCCCCCTCTTCAATACCTTTATGCTAAATTTTTTAGTATTTTTCAAAAAAGCTTCTTATTGCTCTAATTAAACGGCCCTTGTGTTTCAGAAGGCGTTCTTAAAGATTTTGGACAACCTCAAAAAAGTCAAACATTAGCGTAAAGAGTGAGGTATTGAGGAGAGGACAACCACCCTCATATGTGTAATAATTTCTGTTCCTTTTAAGTTTTGATGTTGCTCCTTGCTTTCAGTTGAAAAACCTTGTTTTTTTTAAATTTAATTTCTGATTGTTTTTAAATAGTGCCAGGGAATCTGGCTCCCCTTTCATGAAAAATTTCCCCAACCCCCCACCCACCCACCAAGAATATTTCCCCCAGACAATTTCATTCTAGCTGACAATTCCCCTGGAAAATTTCTTGTGGGCAATTTAGTACTCAAAAATTTTTCTTGGCCCACTTTCATTTGAATTTTTTTTTATTTCTGATTGTTTTTAAAATCATGCCAGAAATCCCCTCTTCCATGGAAAAGTTTTCATGGAAATTCCACAATTGAAGTTGAGTCAACAAAGAGAAAGTAAGACAAATAAAAAGAATCTCATATAGGAACTCTGGCAAATTCCCACAATGTAAAATTTCCCCTGGAAAGTTTATCCCCCCTAAAAAACCCTCCCTCCCCATGGAAAATCCCCCCAACAGAAAATTTAACCTCTCTCTCCAAAATACTATACATACATAATGGACAAGTTTTGTGACTTGCAGAACTTTTCCCAGGGACTGTGGGGAGTCATCTTATCTCCAAAGGCATAGTTACTGAACCTTTAAACTATGCTGAGCATAATGGCTATCTAAAATTTGATTGGATGACCTTGGTGAAAAAGGGAGTGGGAGGGGGGCTAGGTAACCTCCAATCTTTTTGGTCACTTAAAGGACACTAGAACTGATTACAATATTAGAAGCTACAGTGATGACAGTGATCAAATATGGCTCTGAAGCTTTGGCGCTTTGAAAAGCAGATGAAGATTTGCTAGATGTTTTCCAGAGAAATTGCTTAGGGATTGTTCTGGGTACCTGGCTGACTGAACATATTTCAAACAATAGGCTGTACGAAAAATGTGGTTCAGTACCGCTCTCTAGGGCTGTAATGAAAGAAAGGTTGAGGTGGCTAGGGCACGTTGTGCAGATGAAGGATGACAGATTGCCAAAGATTGTTCTTTTCAGCCAACCGTCTAGGGCTAAACGGAAAGCAGGTTGTCATTGTCTGGGGTGGGGGGACATGATAAAAAAAGATTTAAAGGAAATGGGAACTTCATGGGAGGGTGTAAAAAAAGAGGCTTTAAATAGATTGGGATGGAGGAGAAGCATGCGTAGCTGTGTTGGCCTCAGGCGGCTTGGTGCTGAGGTGAGTTGTTAGTAGTAATAGTAGTATAGCTTCTGATGGGTAACACTAAACTTAATAAACCTTATATTAAATTCTGTTTTTTAGAGTTTCTGTTACTATTGAGCCATGTTGCTCCTAAGTTGAACAAAATGGCTATCTGAAAATTCTGATTTGATGTGTTTGGGGAAACGATGAGCATAAGAGAGGGGTTAGTTACCCTTCAATCACTTTTGACTATTAAAAAGGGCACTAGCCCTCTCAATATACAATTGAATGAGCCCCTTTTGAAGTTTTTATGACAATGCTATCTATAAAAACCTTATAGGCCCCCAGGGCATAACTTTTAAAAATGCAGAGATGAATTTTGAGATAGACATTTGGTTCAACTTTGTTGAAATCAATAAGAGTTCCAAATAGGGATAGGTCCTTTTATTAGACAGTGAAACAAAAATATAAAACAAAGACTCAAAATATTTCAATAACATAGTTGGTCATCATCATCAGTGGAGTTACTAACATATCAAAACTAAAACAAACTGTATTTATGCTAAACAAAATAATCATTTCAGGGTGAAAGCAAGTTACTGGTTCATTGACTTAAAAAGTTTGCTAACTGTTCTTGAGTTTTGTAATACTGCATTGAATAAAGGTGGTACAAATTGCAAAGAAGAGAGAAACAGCAGCAAAGATAAAACCAGCCCCATTTCAGGTAGTGGTATTTATAGAATTCCCTGTTCTTGTGGCTGTTTCTATCTTGGGAGATCCCAATAGCAATTAGGGGAAAGGTTATTGGAATAGAGGTCCTCAATCAGCAAAGCAATGGGGCTATGTCAAACGCCTGAGACTTTTGATTCCAACTTGGCTCAACACATCTATGACAGCCCACATCAATCCCTTTTGTTGGATAATACCTTCATTATTGCTGCTGATAAAGGTCTTGTGCAAGTTTTCAGGGGGACAGTTGAAATAAAAAAGCACATTCCCCAAAAGGTCACCCTCAATAGAGACACTGAAGAAACTTTTCTAAGCCCCATTTATAATAAACTTATTAATTCCAGTTATTTTTATATCCATCCACAAAATTTTACCACAACCTAATAGAATCTCTGATAATACCTTACCAGGTAAGCAATTGGCCTTTAATAATGTGTTTTGTCTATGACAGATCATATAATTTTCTTTTGTTTGATAATACCTCCATTTTTGCCCAAGTTAAAGTCTCATGCAAGTTTTCACGGGAACAGTTGAAATAAAAAAGCAGATTCACCAGAAGGTCACCCCCAATAGAGACACTAGAGAAACTTTTCTAAGCCCCATTTATCATGAACTTATTAATTTCAATCATTTTTATATCCATCCACAAAATCATATTTTCTAACCTAATAGAATCTCTGATAATACCTTACCTGGTAAGCAATTAGCCTTTAAGAATGCTTTTTGTCTATTACAGCCCAAATCATTTCCTTTTGTTTGATAATACCTCCATTATTGCCCATGTTAAAGGTCTCATGCAAGTTTTCAGGGAGACATTTGAAATAAAAAGTACATTCACCAAAAGGTCACCCTCAAAAGAGACACCAGAGAAACTTTTCAAAGTCCCATTTGTAATGAACTTATTAATTCCAATCATTTTTATATCCACCCACAAAATTATATTTCAAAACCAAATAGAATTTCTGATAATACCTTACCTAGTAAGCAATTAGCCTGTAGGAATATTTTTTATTAATTTATTAATTCCAAAATGCAGTAAGCTTTACACAAAAATGATATTGTGAAACGTCATTCAGTATTGTATTTTCATTCAGTTACCCTTTCATCATTGCTTAGAAAGGGTCCTATTTTAGTTTCAGTGTTTGTTTTGAGGTTTCCTTTTTATATTGTCTTTTGGACTTTTATCTGTATTTTTTTTTTTTTATTCTGCACTAAGGATTGTTGAGCAGTGGTCTTAACCAAAATATTTGCATAGTATTTCTTCTATTTTTTACTGGCTGTTATTGTCCTCATTTTTCTCTTCTTTGCTTTTTTTTCTTTTTGGTAGAACATGTGCCTGGATTTTGTCAATGCTGTTGATAAATTGTCAATCAAATTTGACAATGAAAAGGAATGGACACTTGATCCTGCAATTTTTGATAATTAAATTTTTGGTAGGACAATCACTAGTCATTGATTTATTTGCAACCATATTAAATTTTAAAGCTAAACAATTTGTATTTTGGAAACCAGGTCAAGAATGTTATGTTTTAGATGAATTAGCAAAGAATTGTGACACCCGTTTCTTTTATGTTTCTTCCTTTTAGTTTGCTTCTTGAAACCCTTCAGAAGATTGAAGCAGACCAAAATGGCATTTTAGTTTTCAGTAATTGGACCACACCAGTTTGGTACCTATTATTACTCAAGCTTACAGGAAGATGTCCTATATTACTACCAAACAAACTGTTTATTTCATTTTTTACTTGGAGACCAGGCCCTCTCCACCAATTAATCAAGACATCAAAGCTAGCATCTTGTATAATATATGGCAGGGACTTCACTATCAAAGATATTCCCTTCCCACAAATATGAATGAAGAGGAATTTATCCCATTGAGACAACTTTACCAGAGATATTCACCTTCTTTAATTAATCCTTTCTATTAAAGCATGGGATCCAGTGATATTGATACAGCATGAAGTGCATTAATGGCTCTACTACCAAACCTTCATGTAGGTGAACATGAAATAATAAGAAGGGTTATAAGAGGTGTACTTAATGAAAGCATAGTATTCCCAAGTTTCAGTATTTTGAAGATAATTTCTTAAACCACATTGGCCTGACATCACATAAAGAAAGAAAAACGAGCAAAAATGGGGTTTTTATAGGCCAAATGAAAATACTGAAAAAACAAAGCAAATATTTCGAGAGGACAAACGCCTCTCTTCTTCAGCGCAAAACGTAACGATGTATCCAAGGATACATCTAACGATGTATCATTTCGTTTTGCGCTGAAGAAGAGAGGCATTTGTCCTCTCGAAATATTCGCTTTGTTTTTTTTCAGTATTTTCATTTGGCCTATAAAAACCCCATTTAAACACGTGAACAACCCCTTAGGTCTCAAAGGGTGTCTGCAAGAAATGCATTAATTAAAATCCGAAATCAAATGACATAGTTCTCCAACTTATTTAATTGCTGGTTTGTTTTGTTTTTTGAGTGAATGAATTGGTTCCTTTTCTTTGTCAGTTGTTTGCTAGTATCCGTCGATGGCAGTTCATATTTTTTTTTATTTTGTGCAAATCGCGGATATTGGCGAATAGCTTGCTTTTATGGTTGTTAGGTATTTGGTTTTAATTCTTTTTATTTTTGGCTTTTATTGAATTTTATTCATCTTTTAAGTTTTTGGTTTTTTCTTTGGTTCTTTTCACATTGACTTTCTGCATTTGTTTTTTGTTGTTGTTTTTTTCTCTTCGGCACTTTCCTTGGATACATTGTTTTGTTTTGCGCTGAAGAAGAGAGGCGTTTGTCCTCTTGAAATATTCGCTTTGTTTTTTCAGGATTTTCATTTGGCCTATAAAAACCCCATTTTTGCTTGTTTTTTGTTCAGTATTTTGGATGTAGAATGTGTATTTGATCTATTTCAATCAACATCCTGAAATGTTTAAAACCATTAATTTAAGCTATTAACCACCTTATCATTTAGTAACATGACACAAAATGAAAATCAATGTTTATGTTTTGGCCTTTTCAAGAATTGCCACTGTGCCTGGTTACCCATTTGACCAAGTACATAACAATAATGTTATTTACAAATAGACACAATGCTGTTTTGCTCACTCATTGTATGGCCTGAAAAGCCACTTCCAAATCAACTATATCCAGATGGACTAAGGAGGTTTTAGGTCTCTGCAGGTAATTAGCCTTACTCTTTATGGTGCCCATTGCATCAGATCTGAAGTGACCTCCAATCTTAGGACAAGGAAATTCATGAAGACTATATTGTGAAATATGTTGGCTGGACTAATGCCAAAATATTTGCTAGGCCTTAAGACAAGAAAATTTAATATGAATAATGTATTTCTGTATTCTGATTTAATTTAGTTTGTTATATATTATTTGATTTACTTAAACATGGTATTATATGTAGATTATTTTGAACTGCCCTGGTTTTATGAAAATGGTCATCAGCTACCTTAGGGTTGGTTTAACTCACAATGAAATTAAAAAAAAAATCAGTTGAAGGTTGAGTTAAGGTGCTCCTCTTTGGAGTAGAATTTATAAATTAAACAAAACTTATCAAGTTTGAAGTTTGACTAGAATCCTACCCCAAAGAAAGAGCACCAGTGTAGCTGACAGTTCAACTACCCTTCATTCCCTTCCTAATAAACTCTAAGTTTTTCACCATTATTTTAACCTACACACTCCCTTTCTGGTCTTTAAAATACTGATGAATATCATAGTTGCTTTTCCATGATATAGGGGAGGGGGGTGGGGGTAAAGTAATACCAAGGTTTTATAGTGCTTGCTCAAGGAGACTTGACCACTGAATATTTAGGCTACCATCAATTTGCCTGTAGCCTAACTTATATTAGCAGAGTTTGAAGTCTGTTAAGATATAGGCTAGCCTAATTTATCTGGTAGCCATAATTAACTAAATATATTATCTGAATTCCTAATCTATCTGTAGCCTAATTTGGTAAATATTTTGCTGTTCATATCATTGACTTACAAATAAACTGAACATAGCCTACCCCTTAATGCCTTTTTATGATATTTCCAAATATAATAATAAATTTTGCTCTAGCCTAAATGAACTTTACTCCCACCCCCTATATATACCAATTCACGGTATACATTTCCACATTAGGGGGAGGGGTAAAGCTTATTTCTGATGCAAATGAGAGGTAAAATTAAACTTACCCATTCCCCTCCCCCTCACCCTAATGTGCAAATATATATCCTGTATTAGTATATACAGGGGTGGGGTAAAGTTCATTTGTGGCAAAAATGATTATTATATTTGGAAAGAGCATAAAAAAGGCATTGAGTAGTAGGCTATGTTCACTTTATTCATAAGCCAACAATATGAACAGCAAAATATTCACCCCTAAATTAACTAAACCATGTTATCTGTAGTCAAATTACTAAATATTTAGGGAAAGAGATTAAGAAAAATCCATAGAAACTGATTCTTCTCAGGGTTCTAACACAGCATAGTTTATAGCCTAGGCCTAGCACAGAACAGCTAAACTGTATAGACTGAAGTAATAGTTGCAGTTCTAGGCATGGGCAGGCGGGAAGCTGCCCCCTCCCCAATTTTTCTGAAATCAAATTCCTTTTACGCTATTTCATATTCCTGAGGTATAGGCCTATCTTACCCCCCTCCCCAGATTATAAGGCCTAAAACTGCTGCTGTGAATAAATGTCCTCTTTAGTCCCAAAGTTTGGTGTTCATAGTAGTGACTCTTTCATGTCTTGCCATTTACCTCAACACGTGAATTTCCAGTAAGTACAGTCTGGTTCATGAAACTCCTTTAAAACAGATAACCCATATTGAAGTGATAATTCAAAATTTTCAAAGACTTCCGGTTGCCAACTTTAATAACAAACAGTCCTTTTGGTGGAACTGGAAATATAAAAACGCCCAGTACCACAGATAAAATATATGTAGCACAGATGTGCAACTGGCCTGTGATGTAATGTTAAAGTACCAAAGACACCAAAAATAAAATCTAATTCTTTAAATTGGTTAATTGGAAACAAACGCAATCATTTATGTCTTAGGAAAATTGTTCGAAATATGGGGGGGGGGGGTTGATAAACCGTCATTTGTCAAAACGATTAGAACACAGTTTTGCTATATTTATAAGAAAATTGATTTATTGAAACTATCATCATTTTTATTGGCCAACATTTATCGAACAACCTTGGTGTTAAAGCTGATATGTAATCACAGAAAATTCATGATTACTTCATAAGTTATCCATTATGTATTTTAATTTTTTTGAAAATATTAGGTTTTCCGAATGGGCTTGCTTTTATTGCGTAAAATTCATAAAAAAAAATCTAAACGAAAATGGAGACAGACAAAAGCAATCATTAGATATATCGGTTACCAAGATCTGCTCAGTTGGACGTTTGTATCATATACCTTTTTCTGTCAGTACCCAGTTTTACTATTAATTCAATTCTTCTATAAACTATTTCACAAACTCTCGAATGCCTTTGAAATTCAAATTGATGTTTAACAAGAAGCATCATTTACTGTGCTCTAAAATCTTACAATGATATGAGGCTACATGTAACCAAATATTTTGACTGTTTTCATCAAGTAATGACCGAATGTCTATCAATAACATTCGACTGAATTCAAATCCAATATCAGCTGAAATTTCCCAAATGTTTCTTAGCTCACTTTTACAGTGATTTATGCTTCATCTTGAAAACGATGGCCAAACCAAGAATCCTGGAAAGGTCTATCCTAAACTATCCAGAAATTTCAATTGCTTTGGCATTCCAATTTTTGCTAATTAAACAGGATATAAAAGTTAAGCCATTACTTTTGGATTGTCAGCATCTAAATTTTTCACCAAACGTTTACTTTTATTGAAGATTTTCTCAACTCCATCACATTACGAAACTATATGTGTCTTGAACAATATTGGAAAGTACAAATAGAATCAAACTGAATATTTGGTATATAATGATATTAATTGTTGAAAAATCATCAGTTCAAGATTTTATTTCACTGTAGTTTTTATTTTCATTTTCAATGCTGAAATAACTGGAAAAAAAAATATTTGCAATGTAATTCGCTTTCAGTAGATCGCCAGTGACACAGTGGGATTTAGATTCTTACAGTTCAGGAAGGGTGCAGTATTTAAATTCTTGTTTGTAGTGAAACTATATTTGTCTTGAACATTTTTGGAGAGAAATAATAAAATTAAACTGAATATTTGATACACATTGACATTAATTGCTGAAACCTCATCAGTTCAAAATTTAATTTTACTGTAATTTTTAGCTGTTTACTTTGAATTTTAAGTACACATGAAAACATTTGCAATGTAATTCGTTTTCAGTAAAGCGCCAATGACGCGGTAGGCTATAGACTTTTACAGCGAGAGAAGGAGACAATATCCAAACTCTTGTTTGTTGTGGTTTTTGTTCTTTTCAAGCTTGATTGCATATTACATTTAAGCTTCACTCGTTTTAAGATTTATTACACATTTATATTAGTACCTATTGTATGTTTGTTTGCTATGATTGTTTATTTAATTTCTGTTCGTTTTGGGTTTCATTTATACTTCAATAGCAAAATACTTTTGTTCGTTTTAAGCTTGATTTGCATATTCAATTTAAGCTTTACTCATTTAAAAATTTTTTTTTTACATTTTACTATTAGTACCTGTTATATGTTTTTTTCCTATGATTTTTCTAATTTCTGTTCGTTTTTGGTTTTATTTATTCTTTAATAGTAATTTATGGTTGTTTTGAGTTTGAATTTTAACAGGTATTTGCATCTGGTGATGTTAAGTTTAATGTGCCTTAATTTTTTTTTGCAAAAAATTAATTTTTGACTTCAAAAAGTTTCAAGTTTTTCAAACATTCCTTATCTCTAATCAAATTTATTTTCAACATCAAACTTTCATCAACGTATCAGAACTGTGATACTTCGATCAAAGTAACAATATCAAAGTACCAAAGTATAAAAGTAAAGAAAGCATCAAAGTAAACAAGTTATCGAAGTAACAATAAACAACTTGCATAACATACAGTCATTGCACTGTAAATAAAAGTTGCCACGTAAATCACTAAATCCAAGTATCAAAGTAAATAAAGTATCAGCGTAACAACTTGGAAATTGCGTAGCTCAGAGCCATGTTCCCAAGGATGGGGGGGGCGTCAACCCTGGAAGCATAGTTATTTGACCTTTGAACTATTTTGAACCAAATGGCCTTTATGACCTTCAGTTTTCTATTGTCTAAGACTTTGCAACAGAAAAAAACAAATTTTAAAACAAATCCTCCCATTGGCACTGCAAATGGGAGGATATTAGGGGGTCGGGTTTGATGCTAGAATGAATATTGAAAGAAATGAGAGTTGACCCAGCATGCTCTGACCAAGTAGCATATTAAAGCAAGCAATGAAATTGAGACAAAGGTTGGCCGTGGCAGCGTTGAAAAACTTCTGACTGTAGGAAGTAATTCCAAAGAAATTGAACAGCGCATCTGCATATTTTTGGCAGAACATAATATGCCATTACGTCTTGCAGACAGCTTGATCCTTCTAATAAGAAAATTATTTCCAAAAGACCAGGCCCTAGCAGGGGTCACTCTGGGACCCCTGCTAGGGGTCCCAGACTAGGGGTCCCAAAACAGAAAGCTACAAATATTTTGCGATATAATTTTCCATTAGTACTACACAACCAGTTAGTCGAGTTGCTCAAAACTGCTTTTTTCTCCGGGATAATTGATGAGACCACTGATTGTACTAATGATAAACAACTAGCTATCATTGTAGTGTTTTTTAGTGAGAAAGATCTAAACCTTCATGTTGAAATAATGGATATGGTTAAGTGTGGTGAGGGGTCGGCTGAGGGTCTGACTAACTGCATCAAACAAGTCATTGAGAAAAACTTGATTCCCTGGCAAAATATTGTTGGATTTTGTGCACACACTACTAACATCATTTTGGATCCAATAGATCTGCTTCTACGCTAATGAAAGCCATGATGCCCCATATCTTGAATGTGAAATGCTCATGCAATCTTATTCACTTATGTTCATCCAATGCATGCTTGTCACTTCCCAAGACACTAGAAGACTTGGCGCGAAACAACTATGCCCACTTTTCCGGAAGCGCTTCCATATGAGATAAGTATGCTGAATTTCAGAAGTTCTTTCAATACAAGGCACTCTCAATTCTTGCACCAGGACAGATCCACTTTTTGTCCCTTCAGGCCTGCATAAAGAGACCTATTGATCGTCGGGTTGCTCTAACTCAGTATTTCATAGAAACCATGCTCTTACTCAGTATTTCATAGAAACCACGTTTGACGACCCAACTGCAACCAACGACCTTATCTTGTCAACATTACAAAGCAAGTTGACTAAGCCATACCTTTAATTCATGGTCTACTCTCTCGGCCTCTCTAACGAATTCAAAACAGTTTTTTCTATCTGAGCTTCCACTTCTTCACTCCCTAAAGGCAAGTGCCAGCAAACTTGTAAATGATGTTGTGCCTAACTTCAAGAAATTGGACTATATTCGCAGTGTTGGTTTGTTTACAGAACTGGATCCTTACCTTTCATGTGAGTACCTGCCTTTAGACCAAACATATATGTGAATAGATGCAACCGATTCAATGCAAGAACTCGTAGATGCTCAAGAGTTAAGGGATAATATTGATCACTTTTACCTGTTTTGTCGAAAACACTATATAGTCCTAATCAAGCAGACCCCAAGACCGTTTCAAGTTTGAAGACAAAATTTATTACATTTTGGCTTTCGTTGAACCAAGGAATGCAAGAAATTTGAAGCACAACTCTCTAAGGCCACTATTTCTGAGATTTCCTATTCTATGAGAATAGTGTTGCCTCCAGAAAACAGCCGTAGAATGGAGGTCACAGGCAATGACTGATGTCACTGAGCTTCATTTGAGAGATGCCCAAGTTGAAGACCTGTCATTTTAGCAGTACTGAATGAAGATATTTAGTCTGATGACTTGCAGTGGCGAAATCAAATACCCGGAATTGCGAAAGTGAATATCACGGATCTTCTCTTTAACTTTTATTGATATACCAGCTGAGCGTTTGTTTAGTCTCCTGAAATTAATCAAAACAGACATCCGAGATAGTGTCGAGAATTTCACACTAAGTTCACTTATTCGAGTCAATTACTGGTTGAAAAACGAAGATAAAAATTCCTCCACTGTCAGCATACCGAAAGCTGTCGCTGGCTGCAAGACGAAGTCAAACGCTACGTGTGATGAAGTGCTGGAGATGACACTTAATCAAACTTTTTTATGTGTTCTCGGTAGTGTAAAAGATGTTATATGCATCATTATCTGAAGTAAAAAAATAACAATTTGATGCTGCGCTATGTTTTTTTCCTGTAGATTGTATGGAAATGTAAGGCAAAATATCTCTTTGTTCTAAGGAGAAAAATAGGGAGAAATCAGACCTAAATACAGAAAATTTTAGGGAAAATTGATAAAAAAGTAGGGTAAATTGAGATCGAAAAGTGGAAGCACTGCAAATAACTCCCTCTCCAACCCACCATTTCCCCAAACATATTCAATCAAAGTTTTGAGATAGGCATTTTGTTCAAATTAGTTGAAAGTTCTGAAAATTATGTATTTGAGGATGACAAACCCCGAGAGCCGTCAGGGCAAAGGTTGTAAGTTATGCCCTGGGGGCATATAAGGTTATTATAGATAGCGTTGTCGTAGAAACTTCAAAAGGGGCTCATTCAATTGTAAATTGAGAGGGCTAGTGCTGCGGTTAAGGTAGGAAATGAGGTTAGCAGCTGGTTTTGTATTAAATCAGGAGTTAAGCAGGGCTGTGTTCTATCCCCCTTTATATGGATTATTTTGATGGACTTTGTTTTAAGGAGCACAGGAAAGGCAATGGTAGACCACGGAATCAAATGGGGAGGAAAAAGTCTCCTGGACTTGGATTATGCTGATGATTTAAGCATCCTAGATGAAAGTGTGAGCAAAATGAATGAAGTTTTAGAGGTTTTGCGAGTTCAGGGTGCTAGTATTGGTTTGAAAATTAATGTTAGGAAGACCAAGTCACTAAGGCTAGGAATAAGTGAAGATGAAAAGGTGACGTTGGGTAATGAAAGATTGATCAGGTGGGCAGCTTCACTTACCTTGGTAGTATTATTAGTAAAGATGGTGGGAGCAGTGAAGATGTTAAAAATAGATAAGCCAAGGCCCAGGGTGTCTTTTCACAGTTAAAAAAGTCTGGAAGAATAGGAAGCTAAGTCTGCAAACCAAGAATAGAATATTAGAAGCTACAGTGATGACCGTGGTCAAATATGGCTCTGAAGCATGGACGCTCCGAAAAGCGGATGAAGATTTGCTAGATGTTTTCCAGAGAAATTGCTTAAGGATTGTTCTGGGTACCCGGCTGACTGACCGTATTTCAAACAATAGGCTATACGAAAAATGTGGTTCAATACCGCTCTCTAGGGCTATAATGAAAGAAAGGTTGAGGTGGTTAGGGCACGTTGTGTGGATGAAGGATGACAGATTGCCGAAGGTTGTTCTTTTTGGCCAACCATCTAGGGCTAAACGGAAAGCAGGTCGTCCCCGTCTGGGGTGGGAGGACGCCATAAAGAAAGATTTAAAGGAAATGGTAACTTCGTGGGTGGGTGTAAAAAGGGAGGTTTTGAATAGATTGGGGTGGAGGAGGATAGTGCGTAGCTGTGTTAGCCTCAGGCCGCTTGGTGCTGCGGTGAGCTGTTAGTAGTAGTAGTAGTAGTAGTGCCCTTTTTAATAGTCAAAAGTGATTGGAGGGTAACTAACCCCCCTTTTGCACTCACTATTTTCCCAAACACATCCAATAAAAATTTTCAGATAGCCATTTTATTCAACTTAGTTGAAAGTTCTGGAAATTGGGTCTTTGACGATGACACTCCACCCAGAGCCCTCAGGGCTAAGGTTGTAAATTATGCCCTCGGGGCATATAAGGCTTTTATTGACAGCTTTGTCGTAGAAACTTGAAAAAGGGCTCATTCGATTGGATATTCAAAGGGTTAGTGCCTTTTTAAATCGTCGAAAGTGATTGGTGGGCGGCTAACCCCCTTCTCAAGCCCACCATTTCCCCAAACACATCTAACCAAATTATAAGATAGCTATTTTTCAACGTAGTTGAAAGCTCAGAAAATTAGGTCTTTGAGGATGACCCCCCCCCCCCACAGCCCTCAGGGCAAGGGTTATAGGTTATGCCCTGGGGCATATAAGGTATTTATTGAAAGCTTTGTCGTACAAACTTGAAAAAGGGCGCTGATGGGAAATTCAAAGGGCTAGGGCCTTTTTTAATAGTCAAAAGTGATTGGAGGACAACTAGCCCCCCTCTCACGCCTACCTTTTCCCCAAACACATCCAAAATCAAAATTTTTTATAGCCATTATGTTCAACTTAGTTAAACGTTATGGAAATTAGGTCTTTAAGGATGGCAACCCCCACCAACAGCCCTCAGGGCAAGAGTTATAAGTTATGCCCTGGGGGCATATAAGGTTCTTATAAAAAGCGTTGTCGTAGGAACTTCAAAAAGGGCTTATTTGATTGGAAATTGAAATGGCTAGTGCCCTTTTTAATATTCGAAAGTAATTGGAGGGTAACTATCACGCCCACAATTTCCCCCCTCTCACGCCCACAATTTCCCCAGACTCATGCAATCAAAATTTTGAGATAGCCATTTTTTCAACATAGTTGAAGGTTCTAGAAATTAGGTCTTTGAGGACGACAAACCCCCCACAGCCCTCAGGGCAAGGGTTGTAAGTTATGCCCAAAGGGCATATGAGGTTTTTACAGAAAGAGTTGTCGTAGAAACTTCAAAAAGCGCTCTTACAATTAGAAATTGAGAGGGCTAGAGCCCTTTTTAATAGTCGAAAGTAATTGAAGAAAAACTAACCCCCCTCTCACGCTCAGCATTTCCCCAAACACATCCAATCAAAATTTTGAGATATTCATTTTGTTCGACGTAGTTGAAAGTTCTGGAAATTAGGTCTTTTAGGATGACAACCCTCAGGGCAAAGGTTGTAAGTTATGCCCTGGGGGCCTATAAGGTTTTTATAGATAGTGTTGTCGTAGAAACTTCAAAAGGGGCTCATTCAATTGTAAATTGTGAGGGCTAGTGCCCTTTTTAACAGTCGAAAGTGATTGAAGGGTAACTAACCCCTCTCTTACGCTCACCATTTCCCCAAACACATCAAATCAAAATTTTCAGATAGCCATTTTGTTCAACTTAGTTGAAAGTTCTGGAAATTGGGTCTTTGAGGATGACACTCTCCCCAGAGCCCTCAGGGCTAAGGTCGTAAGTTATGCCCTCGGGGCATATAAGGTTTTTATTGAAAGCATTGTCGTAGAAACTTGAAAAGGGCTCATTCGATTGGAAATTCAAAGGGCTAGTGCCTTTTTAAATAGTCTAAAGTGATTGGTGGGCAACTAACTCCCTTCTCACGCCCACCATTTCCCCAAACACATCCAATCAAAATTTTGAGATAGCCATTTTTTCAACGTAGTTGAAAGTTTTAGAAATTAGGTCTTTGAAGACTACACCCCCCCTCCCGCGCCATATCCCTCAGGTTTAGGCTTGTAAGTTATGCCCTTGGGGTATATAAGGTTATTATAGAAAGCGTTGTTGTAGAAACTTCGAAAACGGCTCATTTGATTGGAAATTGAAAGGGCTAGTACCCTTTTTAATAGTCAAAAAAGATTGAA
The DNA here is from genome assembly GCA_029168905.1 of Artemia sp. Kazakhstan ARC1039. Taxonomy (NCBI): domain Eukaryota; kingdom Metazoa; phylum Arthropoda; class Branchiopoda; order Anostraca; family Artemiidae; genus Artemia; species Artemia sp. Kazakhstan ARC1039. The sequence goes on along the minus strand of JAQQPU010000208.1, from coordinate 51,641 downwards.
GGGTAACTAACACCCCTCTCACGCCCACCATTTCCCCAAACACATTCAATAAAATTTTGAGATGGCCATTTTGTCTAACGTAGTTTCAAATTCTGGATATTATGTCTTTGAGGATGATATCCCCCCCCACAACCCTAAGGACAAGGGTTGTAAGTTATGTCCTGGGGGCATATAAGGTTTTTATAGTGTTGTCATAGAAAATTCAAAAACTTCAAAACTTCGAAGGGATAGTGCCCTTTTTAATGGTCAAAAGTGATTGGACGAAAAATAACACCCCTCCCACGCCCACCATTTCCCCAAACACATCCAATAAAAATTTTGAGATGGCCATTTTGTTCAGCATAGTTTGAAAAGTCCGGAAATTACATCTTTTAGGATGATGCTTCCCCTACAGTCCTCAGCGCAAGGGTTGTAAGTTATGCCCTGGGGGCATATAAGGTTTTATAGAAAGCGTTGTCATAGAAGCTTCAAAAAGGGCTCATTCGATTGGAAATTGAAAGAGTTAGTGCCCTATTTAATGTTCAAAAGTGATTGGAGGGCAACTAACGCCCCTCTCACGCCCATCATTTCCCCAAACACTCCCAATCCAAATTTTGAGATAGACATTTTGTTCAACTTAGTTGAAATCAATAAGAGTTTCAAATAGGGATAGGTCCTTTTATTACACAGTGAAACAAAAATATAAAATAAAGACTCAAAATATTTCAATGACATAGTCGGTCATCATCATCAGTAGAGTTACTAACATATCAAAATTAAAACAAACTGTATTTATGCTAAACAAACTATCATTTCAGGGTGAAAGCAAGTTACCGGTCCATTGACTTAAAAAATTTGCTAACTTCTTGAGTTTTGTAATACTGCGTTGAATAAAGGTGGTACAATTTTCTTCAAAATTGCAGGTTAAGGCACGTTACCGGTATATTGACTTAGAAAGTTCACTAACTGTTCTTGAATTCTGTAACACTGCGTTGAACATTCTTCTAATTAAAAATGAAATAATGCTGAATTTATAGGTGCTAAATTTATCATTTTATTCTTTTAATAGCAAATGAAATGTTGCTGATTCTAAAGTTGGTCTGTCATCCCCATATATACGACGTTAGCATTTTTTTTCCATGACCACACTGCCTTTTATATGACGAAATCAATAAGAATTCCAAATAGGGATAGGTCCTGTTATTAGACAGTGAAACAAAAATATAAAACAAAGACTCTAAATATTTCGATGACACAGTCGGTCATCATCATCAGTAGAGTTATTAACATATCAAAATTAAAACAAACTGTATTTATACTAAACAAAATAATCACTTCATGGTCAAAGCAAGTTACTGGTCCATTGACTTAAAAAGTTCACTAACTGTTCTTGAGTTTTGTATAACTGCGTTGAATAAAGGTGGTACAATTTTCTACAAAATTGTAGGTCAAAGCAGGTTACCGGTACATTGACGTAGAAAGTTCACTAGTGCCCTTTCAAACAGCCCTTAGAAAGGACTAGTGCCCTTTCAAATAGGTGAAAGTGATTGGTGGGCAACTAACCCCCCCCTCCCCTCTCACTCCCACCATTTCCCCAAACACATCGAATCAAAATTTTTAGATAACCATTTTTTTCAACGTAGTTGAAAGTTTTGGAAACTAGGTCTTTGAAGATTACAACCACCCCCCCCCCCTAAAGCCTTCAAGGCAACGGTTGTAAGTTATGCCCTGGGGACATATAGGGTTTTTATAGAAAGTGTGGTCACATAAACATCGAAGGGGGCTTACTGGATTGGTAATCAGACGCTCTAGTGCTCTTTTTAAGAGTCAAAGTGATCAGAGGGCAACTACCCTCTCCCCCCCTACACACCAGTCATGTTGTCCCGAAATGCGTCTAATAAAAATTTTGAGATAGCCATTCTATTCGAAATAGTCTAAATATCATATAACTAGGCTTTTGGGGTTAAAACAAATCCCAGAGATTAGGGGCAAGGGTTGTAAGTTATGCCCAGGGGATATTTAAGGAAGGAATGGTTGTTTAACTTCAGAAGAGGCTCAGTCTTTCTCCCTAAAAAAGACTATGTCAATATAAAACGAAAAGAAAATTAATCAAAAAAAAAAATTTGTAAAAAATATGTTTTTTTAAAAAAGAAGTAAAGAACTCCATTAAACAAAAATGAACAAAAATAGAATCAAATAATCTACCAAGCATACAACTACCACAAATCAGTATCAATAAATAAATGAAACCCAAAACAAACAAAAATTAAAATTAGTCAAACTCAAAACAGGCAGAAATTAAACTGCGTAGGGTTTTAAGCCCTATGCTTTCTAAAAGCCAGAATATAATTTGTACTTTACTAAAAAAAATTCTTTTAAATGTTTTCACTTTTATATTGTTAAGAAATCAAAAACTAATTAATATTTTAAGGAATAAATATCAGCATATGTAAATTAAACTGACATATTTTGACTTATTTTAATTTCTGTTTGTTTTGGGTTTTATTTATTTATTGATACTGATTTGTGGTAGTTGTATGCTTGGTAGATTAATGATTCTATTTTTGTTCATTTTTGGTTTAATGGAGTTCTTTACTTTTTTTTTAAAACTTATTATGTACAAAAAGTTTTTTCTGATTATTTCTTAATAAAAAACCTTAAATGCTATCGATGGGAAACTTGCATAAATGACAGTCCTTGTCCGGGGGCTGTTGGGGGTTTGTATATCCCTGAGTTATTATTATTTGGCTTTTGGACTATTTTAAACAGAAGGGCTATCTCAATATTTTGATCGGATGCATTTGGGTGTAGAACGGAGCGAGGAGACACTGGCCACCCTCCGATCATTTTAGACTCTTAAAAAATGAACTTAAAGTTTTAATTTCAGTAGAATGGCCCCTATTGATCCCACGACTCACCCCTGCTGCCACCTACAACTTTTTTACATAATTTATGCATGTTTTTATGGTTCCTTGTCAGTGAGAATGAAAAAACAGGATTTTTCTCACTTTTATGGATGTTTCTTGGACGGTTATGTGTGTTGGTCAATTTATTTGATGTTTTTCATGGATGTCAAGATCAATTTACGTCTGTTTTATGGTTTTGTCAGTGAGAATGAAAAAACAGGATTTTTCTCACTTGAAAAAAACAGGAATTTTCTCACTTTTATGGATGTTTCTTGGACGGTTATGAGTGTTGGTCAATTTATTTGATGTTTTTCATGGATGTCAACATCAATTTATGTCTGTTTTATGGTTTTTGTCAGTGAGAATGTAAA
>JAQQPU010000208.1:0-10083 GCA_029168905.1 Artemia sp. Kazakhstan ARC1039 | reverse complement strand
TGAATTCACCTCTTGGATACTTAATACAGAAATTTCAATCATGAAATTATGAAAAAATTGTAAGTAAGTAGCAAACTCTTTTTTGAATTCACTTCTTGAATACACAATACGGAAATTTCATTCAAGAAACTATGAAAAAAAATTTGTAATTAAGAAGGTAACAAACTCTTTCTTGAATTCACCCTTATGCCTTCCCAAAGCCGGAAAATAATTTGCACTTTACTGAAAAAAATACAAATGAATATGCATTGTCATTTTAATATACATATACTGCTATTTAATAATCAAAATGTTATTATTATTTGACTTATCAAAGTTATAAAAGTAAAAAACATTATATTCATATGGAATAAAGTTTTCTATTTCAGGTCAACTAGAGGAGGTATGAAACTAAATTAAAAACTATTCTAGTTTTTTGTAAGAAAATTATGGAAAATACATTTCTTTGACTCAAATGGGAAAATTTGGTTAGAAAAAAAGTCCAGTTTTGGTTCGAAAATAAACTATTTCTGTAAAATCTGAACTAATAAAGGTTTTTGACCGTAAAATCTAGTTTTTTGTAAGAAAGTTATGGAAAATACATTTCTCTGGCCAAAATGTGAAACTTTGGTTAGAAAAAACTCCAGTTTTGGTTCGACAATAAACTGTTTCCGTAAAATCTGAACTAATAAAGGTTTTGACCGTAAACTCTAGTTTTTTGTAAGAAAATCATGGAAAATACATTTCTCTGGCTCAAATGTGAAACTTTCCGTAAAATCTGAACTAATAAAGGTTTCTGACCGTAAACTCTAGTTTTTTGATCATAGTGTTCTCAATCTTTTTAGGATGTATGAAGCGAGTGGGACCTCGCGCTTGAGGAAGAGCTTCTTTTGTGTAATACAAGCATAGATGATAGTGATGAAGTAAAGGAAATCCACTATATGTCTGATGATAGTGATGAAGTAATGGAAATCCATTATACATCACTAGGATTATCATACACATCAGATGATCTAGTGAGGAGGGGGCCTTCTGGAAGAATGTGTATTGAAGACGATGAGCGGCTGTCTGCTCATCGTCTTCCTATAAGAGTACGTGAAGATTTATTTCAGGAGATGCCTCCTTTGAACAATATAACGGTAAATGATGAACCGGAGTTTGAGATTGAATGTATACCACCCCCTCTGGTAGATATAATGGTACTGGAGGATGGTGACGATGATATTCAGATAATTGAACCGAACATTGTTTATTTAAAAAGCATTGTAAATATTGATATTTCAAAAGAATAAAGATTAGAAGAATGAATTATTTTTTGTTATCTTTGATAGAAAACTTGGCTGTGTACTGATAATACTCTATGGAGTGATCTAATCAAACTGAACTATTCATGCACAAAAGTCTCTGATGGTATCCTTACTCTATATATATCTAGTATGAGAAAATTTAAATAATACAAACAAATTTATTGTATGATTACAATATAAAACTCATTATACATATCAATATTTAGATTTATCGTTAAATCATATATGAGAACTCTTCCACCACAGTTTTTGTTGTTTAAAATCCTTTCTGTAGAATGACCTCTTATGTTGTCTCTTAGAGGGCCACTTTTTCTCTTCTCTTAGAACATATTCATCATAATATTCAGAGTTATATCTTGCTTTATACACATTTTTCATTGGGTTTTCACTGCTGTCTTTTACACCATAGAGAAAGTCCTCTTTTCCCAGTCTCTTCTTTTGATCTTCCTTTTCTGTCGTATCAAACCTTCTTTTATGTGAGCTTACTTGCAATTGGTATAAATTTCTCTCCATATCACATATGATTTTTCTTCTCACTTCTTCCAGATTCTTCTCATCTATCTCTGCCTCTATGCTGTCTGAAAATGCAGAATGTTCATGAGAATGTTCAAAATAATGAAAATGTCCTTTACAAATAGAACAGTTGCAATAAAAGGATATTTCTAACTCAACTTGTTCACTCATGTTATCACACTGCTAACTAAAAACTTAGTGAATTCTATTCACAGACTAATAAAAACTATAGTAAAAATCGTTTCCTTATATTCTCTGCAATCCTCTCCCGCTAATATTTGCGGCCCTCTGATTGGTTTAGAAGGAGACACGTGATCATGTTTCCTGTTATCGAATCAATAAAATTCCCCCACCGATTATGTAAATCAATTTCTCAGAAATCCACTTGTCCTAGTCGATTACGCAATCAATTTCTTGAAAATCCTCTCCCCTTCGATTAGGCAATCAATTTCTCGGAAATTTACTTGTCCTAGTCGATTACGCAATCAATTTCTTTGAAATCCTCTCCCCACCGATTACGCAATCAATGTCTCGGAAATTCACTTCCCCTAGATCAATACATTCCACACTGATTATGTAAATCACCCCTCGTGTCATTACACTTGGCCAAAGAACAACAACAGATCAATCGATCTTGACCCCATTAGACGTTAATAAACCATGAAAATACATCAAAGTGAGAAAAATCATGTTTTTTTATTCTCAGTGACAAAAACCATAAAAACATGCATAAATTATGTACTGTTTGTACTTGTCCTAGTCGATTCCTGGATCAAAACATTCCCCCATCGATTATGTAAATCAAGTTCTCGGAAATTCACTTCCCCCTCGAGTCCTAGATCAATACATCTCTCCCCACCGTCAATGCGCATGTGCAAACTTCACCCCAGGAGTCATTACATCTGGCCAAACAACAACAAATAAATAGACCTTGGCATCATCCATTAGACATTAATAAACCACGAAAATACATCAAAGTGAGAAAAATCCAATTTTTTTATTCTCAGTGACAAAAACTATAAAAACATGCATAAATTATGTACTGTTTGTACTTGTCCTAGTCGATTCCTGGATCGAAACATTCCCCCTTCGATTACGCAATCAATTTCTCGGAAATTCACTTCCCCCTCAAGTCCTAGATCAATACATCTCTCCCTACCGTTAATGCGCATGTGCAAACTTCACCCCAGGAGTCATTACACCTGGCCAAACAACAAAAAATAAATCGACCTTGACCCCATTAGACATTAATAAACCATGAAAATACATCAAAGTGAGAAAAATCTTGTGTTTTCATTCTCAGTGACAAAAACCATAAAAACATGCATAAATTATGTCCCGTCAGCGTTAGACCCAATTATAGATGGCAGCAGAGGTGCCCCGTCAGAATTCTATGCCCATATATGGTGCCCCGTCACGAGTTATTGGGGCCTTTCTACTTTTATCTACCTTATTTCTAAAAAAAAATTTCTTTTTTTTGAACAATATCCCTATTCATACGATTCTCCATCCATTAATTTACGGTACAAGGAGCAACTTTTAAACTTGAATCGAACAGAAATTATTCCGTATATTAATGGGGACTGTCCCCTCCTCGACTCTAATGCCGAGGCCAAACCAAGAGTTGATGTGGGAGCCGGCCTCTTAAAACCCCATGCTCTTAAGCCCCTATGTTAAATTATATGCATCTGATTAGTAGCCCCCTGCTTCCGCAATTTTTCTGCTTAAAAATTAAAATGTTGGATTGCAATTAAAATTTTCAAAAAATCTGAATATACTATAAAAATACGTGATGAAAATGGTTTTGTTGAATAGGTCCTTGATAATATTTTTACTAAAGAATTTTGAGTTGACGAAGAGGGCTATTATGTTCATATGGATGGAAATGCTATGTGACTTCTGTTCGCCTAGGTGACTTAGGCTTATGCCATCACATATTCTGCAAGGTTCTCTCGCGTTCAACTAGATTATACACATATGTTAAAATATAGTGAAATATTAGAGTCAATATAAACAGAAAATGAAAAATATTACCATTTAAAACTGCTGAAAACAAAGTTCCTGTTAGCATTTGCCAGCAGCATCCCCCCTTCCCCTTCCAAATAAGTTTTCTGGAGAGGCTCGTGATAACCGTCCCTGCCTTTTCTACCTCTGTGCAGGTGGCCATGTGAATGAAATGTTTTGTGCCACATTGAGAAATATCGTAGTAATATTAGGGGTACAAAGAACTCAAAGACATCCGTAGATACCCAGTGAAAAAAAGAGTGCAATACTGAGTCCCCCTAAGCTATTCCCTGTTATCTACGTTAAGAAAGACAATATTGTACCCGTGCTTTGGTGTAATGCAAAGGGTAGGCCTATTCCGCTGTTGAATTATACGTTTTTGCAGGTTATGCTATAATTAATGTTTTCTTTTATTTTTTGAAGTTTTGGGTGATATTATGGAGTTCAGGTTTGGGTGAATAAAAAAAAATCAATAAGAATATTAAGGCTGGACGGTAAAACCAAAAATTAGCTATGCAAAAGAGATTTTACTGTGAAAAAATGGGGCGGTCATCTTTTGATGAATAAAAACGGGTTTAGAAGGCGGTCCTTAACTTGACTCTTCAAAATTTGAATAGCAGGTTTTCAAGCTCTCCCCTGATTTTAAAAGACAAAATAGCAAAAAATGTAAAAATCGGACAGATATGTAGAATTTTGTTTCCCTCTCAGCATTAGCCTTTAGAAATTGATAAAAGACTAGAAATTTAAAAAAGAAGAAGAATAATCAATTAAAGAAAAACGTAAGGACCTTTGATAAAACATTGGCAGGATAGAATACCCTTAATTAGCAAGGGCACCGGCAGAAAATTTTCCAGGGGGCCAGACGCCAAAATAGCAGTGGTGGTTGGGGGATATTTCAGGATATTTATTTTTGTAGGAATAAGTTTATTTTTAAATACTTTTAGTGAAAAACTCCCAAATAAAAAGAGCAATTAAATTGCATGCAAAATTAAACCAAATACAGTAAATTTTAAACAACAAGGATTCCTGGCAAAGGGATCGCTTTATTTAATCAATACTACTACTACTACTAACAACTCACCGCAGCACCAAGCCGCCCGAGGCCAACACAGCTACGCACGATCCTCCTCCACCCCAATCTATTCGAAGCCTCCCTTTTTACACCCGCCCACGAAGTTCCCGTTTCCTTTAAATCTTTCTTTTTGACGTCCTCCCACCCCAGACGGGGACGACCTGCTTTCCGTTTAGCCCTAGACGGTTGGCCGAAAAGAACAATCTTCGGCAATCTGTCATCCTTCATCCGTACAACGTGCCCTAACCACCTCAACCTTTCTTTCATTATAGCCCTAGAGAGCGGTATTGAACCACATTTTTCGTATAGCCTATTGTTTGAAATACGGTCAGTCAGCCGGGTACCCAGAACAATCCTTAAGCAATTTCTCTGGAAAACATCTAGCAAATCTTCATCCGCTCTTCGGAGCGTCCATGCTTCAGAGCCATATTTGACCACTGTCATCACTGTAGCTTCTAATATTCTAATCTTGGTTTGCAGACTTATCTTCCTATTCTTCCAGACTTTTTTTAACTGTGAAAAAACACCATGAGCCTTGGCTATTCTATTTTTAACATCTTCACTGCTCCCACCATCTTTACTAATAATACTACCAAGGTAAGTGAAGCTGCCCACCTGATCAATCTTTTCATTACCTTAAGTCACCTTTTCATCTTCACTTATTCCTAGCCTTAGTGACTTAGTCTTCCTAACATTAATTTTCAAACCAATTCTAGCACCCTGAACTCGCAAAACCACTAAAACTTCATTCATTTTGCTCACATTTCATCTAGGATGCTTAAATCATCAGCATAATCCAAGTCCAGGAGACTTTTTCCTCCCCATTTGATTCCGTGGTCTCCCATTGCCTTTCCTGTGCTCCTTAAAACAAAGTCCATCAAAATAATCCATACAAAAGGGGGATAATCTTTTTTGATTTAAACTATTTAATCAATAATATATGTAATTATTATGCATTTAATCTTAAAAGAAAATCAGATTTAAACCAAAATTACAGAAAGATTTATTGCTTCCATAGATTATAACAGATGTTGACTTGTATTTATGCAATTTCCTATTCCTTAGAATAGTTTACAGAAAGAGTAGATACTCAAAAATCATCCTGACTGCATAGATACTACGTCTTGATTTTATACCGGCCATGTAAAATGTACCTCTTTATTGAAAATCCCTTAATAAAAAAAAATCATATCAGAGAACTCTACGATAGAGGTTTCAAGCTCCAATCTTCAAAATGTGGAGTTTCACATTTTTTTTTCCCAGAAGAAACATCGTCGATACATGTTTATTTGTTTTACTTTTTCCCAGGGGTGATTGTATCAAAGCGAATGTCCAAGATAATTGGGAGGGAGCAGATTCAAACGTAAATTGAAAGCTCTTTTTTAAATGATCATACACGTTGGGCCAGAGGAAAGTCTAGTTTTCTGGCATTTTATGGCACCAAACCACGACGTTACGCCAAAGAAGACGAATTTGCAATCAATTTAAAATTATGAGAATTTAATTGATTTAAAAGTACCAATAACTATATTTTATACTTCCCAGTTGCAAAAGAAGTAATACCAAACGGTGGCAGTATTGGATTCAACCAAGTTGATTCACTTTATTTGTAATGAAATTAGGTTACGTTTGGTGATCTGTAATTGCATATATGCTACAATGAGGGGGGGGGGGGGGTGAGTCATTCTTTAGGCGGCGGTAGGGTAGATTCTTAAAAAAGCACATATTAATGGTCACACTGCTTACTCTTTATGAGGCTTCAGATAAATGTTAAAAGAGGTAGAGAGGAGTCGGCATTAACTAAAATGTTTCTCTACTCTATACAGCTAAAATATTAAATTCCGATATCTACCAGCAGGGGGGGGGGAGCAAGGCAGGCCATCGTCAGCCCCGCCAGTAAATTTCTTTGGGGTGGCAAATTCTGCTAGGAACTTAGTTTTCAGCAATTTCAAATGGTAATATTTTTCTTTTTCTATTTATATGAAGTTCTTCAATGTATTTAAACAAATGAATGCAATGTATTTATCGATAAGAAAATCCTATTGCAGAGCTGTGATGGATTCAGTTATGTAAAAGATCAAAAGTCTGTCATTCTTAACTCCTTACTCTTTACTGTCAAGTTTGGCTTTTGTTCAAATTTTTAAAGAAAATTTGCAATTGGAAAAAAAAAGATTTTCCAAAGCACTAAAAAACTTTCGTTTAATGAGCAGGGTGTTGAAAAGGGGGCAGTCCCCCCCCCCCTTATATACAAAGTAATTTCAATTTGTTTTGAGTTTTAAACTTGCTCCTTACTTTAGTTGAAAAATCTTTTCTATTTGTTTAATTACATTTCATGAGACTTTGAGAATTATGAACCCAATACTTTTGGTAACACAGAAAAAAGTGCTAATAATTGACCAAATTGGTGCTAGGAAAATGTTGAGGGGGTGGCTCACCCCTGGATCTGCCAGTGACTAAGTAAAAGCTCATAGATCAGTCTAGTTTTTTTCGAGATTTACGCTACAGAATAGAATGAATTAGTTATATGCTATTTTTTCTACTAGAGACCAAGTACGATAAAAATTGAAGGGTCATAAGTCACATACTTCTTCCTAAGGCAAATTTAGTTTTTCCCTGTGCTATCTGCACAGTCACCAAGCCAATGCCTCTTTTATTGCCCTTCTTTACCATATTTCACCATGGTCACCGGCCGGGGGAGATGGGGGCAGGGGTTCCATTGCCCCCCCCTGTAAATTTGGGACTATAAAGTAATTATAAGCAAACAAAAAGAAAAAATGCAGAATTTGGAAAAACCAAGGAAAAATGTGTGTTACCCTATTGTTGACTGCCTGCCAATAGATTTTGACCCTGTAAATAAAATGTAAGAGCACTTTATGGTGATCCTAAATATATATTTGTTTATTAGCAATTAGTGCAGTTATTAGTACACAAGAAAGTTCGTATAATTAAAGAAAACACAAGTAAAACAACTTAATAAGGGCCAATTTCGGTAAAAATATGCCGTCAACTTTTGCTTGCATTGCCAGAGTACCCATGATCTGATATATGAAGCCACTATAATCAGAAATGTTTCCTCTGAACGGAATGCTGGGAATGTTTGTATTTCCCCCCTGAACGGATACGTTTTTTGTGTTTTATTATCATTTATTTATTTTTCCAGGAGTGATTGTATTTATCTAGTTCTCGCTTTGAGAAAGATTTAATTTTTTACAGTTATGAAGTAGCCTATATATGTGTCAGATATATTGGCTTCTGGTATCCAAAATTAAATTAAAAACATTGAATTAAAATTTTTATTTGATTTTCTTAATCTTAGGTTTAATGTTTTACTTTGAACAAACTACTTTGATAACGAGTTACTTTTTATAAACAATTGAGTCTAAAGACATTAAATGTTTTGGAATTTTACCCCAAAAAATTACCCTTAACATCTCCATGCCTAAAATTGAATCGGTAAAGAAAAAGCAAGACATAAAAAGGAATTTTGTATAGAAATTCTGGCAAATTCACCAAGTGTAAAATTTCCCCTGAAAAGTTCACCCCCCTGGAAACTTCCCTCTCCATGGAAAACTCACCCCGTGTAAAATCCTCCCAGCAGAAAACTCCACCCCTCCCAACCCGAAAAATGTATGCATATTCTCAATAACAAATAAACCAATTGGTAATTTTATAACTTAAAAACTTTTCCCCAGGGGCTGAAGGGGGCCATTTTATTTCTAAAGACATAGTTATTGGGTCTTTCAACAATGCTGAAGAAAAAAACAATCTCAATAATTTTTCGGATGATTTTGGAAAAACGTGACGTGGGAAGGGGCTTAGTTGCCCTCCAATTATTTTTGTCACTTAAAAAGGGCACTAGAATATTTTGTTTCCATTAGAATGAACCCTCTCTCGACGGTCTAGGCCCACTGGGTCAATACGATTACCCATGGAAAAAAAAAACAAGTAAACACGCATCTGTGATCTTTCTTCTGGCAAAAACTACAAAATTCGACATTTTTGCAGATATGAGCTTGAAACCTCTACAGTAAGGTTCTTTGAAACGCTGAATCTGATGGTGTGATTTTCATTAAAATTCTATGACGTCAAAGGGGTTTTTCCTCCTTTTTTTGGAAATCAGACAAATTTTCCCTGGCTCGTAGTTTTTGATGGGTAAAACTAAACTTAATGAAACGTATATATTTGGAATCAGCATAATGAGCCAATTCTTTTGATATATCAATTGGTATCAAAATTCAGTTTTTTAGAGTTTCGGTTACTATTGAGCTGGTCTTTTTTTTCATATTGCATAATTAAATAAAATACCAAAAAAGGAAAAATTTGACCGCTGTTGCATTAAACATCAATTGTCAAATTTGCCAAATGTCAAATATGATAAGGCTAAGAGCATTTTTTTTCATTCATATTATGAAGTTGAACTTTTTGGTTGTTTTTGTGTGATTGTCTCTTCATTTTTTATAGTTTTTGTTGGGCTGTGAGGACAAAACTGCGTATCGAATAATATTTATTTTTAATAGCTATGGGTAATTATGATGGTAATCCCGAAGCATTAGCCGTCTTAAAAATCTGGAAGCTTTAAAGGTGAATTTCGGAGGTGTGTATACGAAACAGTAACATCGACTTAATTATGGTATTTAGCAGGGCAACATAATCATAATAGTTCTAAGCAGTTGTTGAAAGATAGAATCCAATCTGAATATGGTGACGGTAATTGGGAATGCCTCAAAGTTATCCAGCTTAACTGCCAAGGGTTAAATTGTTCTTTTAGTTTTTTAAATGAGATATGTTAACTTTCTATTTTTCATGCTATCGTTCTTACTTATGCTTGGCAAAATGACTGTAACTGAGTTCCCTTAAAAATTCCAGGATGCAAATTTTATCATACTAATCAACAACTCAGGCAATATGGAGGTAATGGAGCGTACATCCAAAACGATATTGTGATCGTTTTTATCTAGGTCGATATTTTGTTTTTTATCATGGTCGATATTGTTTTTATCTAGGTCGATATTTCGACTAGGTCAATTGGTAAAAATTGACCTAGTCATATATCACAAAATGTTATTTGAATCTTTTATTCTTCAGCCTAGCTTTACAAAAACCAAAAGATTAATCTGTGCTTGTACTGTGTAGGGTGTCATCTGGTTTTATCCCATTTTTTTGTAGGGTGTCACTGGTGTAGGGTGTCATCTGGTTTTATCCCAATTT
>JAQQPU010000207.1:110740-121792 GCA_029168905.1 Artemia sp. Kazakhstan ARC1039 | reverse complement strand
GACTAAGTACAGTTCGTTTATACACAGGGTCATGATTTAGCTCGTCGGGCATCCAACTTATCAACTAAATTAGACTTGGTGTATAAACAAACTGTACTTCGTCTTCCCACACTGCCAACCTTTCATTCCCATAAAAATCGGCAAGTACCACCAATTTTAAATAAGAAACATACAATGATTTTTAATTTGTGTGATTAGAGGCGAGAAGTGATCCCACGGCTCATCCCATACTCTCCTTCCTCCACTTCGCCATTAAAATTTTAGTAGAAGGTAAGCATATTCCATCTTGTTTAAGCCGTTTTCACGAAGAGATTTTCGATATGTAAGATTTCTGAGGTAAAGGGGTCCGCCGCCCCCGCCGCCATCCTTATTTGTACTATATTTAAACCGAAATTCCAATGTTTGATAGAAGATATATAGTGGGGCGGTGATCCCTACAGCACCACCGCCAACCACCAAATTTTCAGCAAATATGTAGCCAATGTCTTTTTTCCAATCGGCTTTAAACTTATGGGGCAAGTACCTAGGACCAAAGGGATGCAAAAATGACGATTTTCAGAGACATACAATCCTTCCCCGACCTTTCAAAGAAGTGGTTAGATCCACTTTTGATCTATGGGGCAAATATCTTGGACTAATGGACAGAGGGATTGGACTTTCAGATGCACAACCGAATTTTCATTCTCATCTACTTTCTGTATGAAAGCGTCCAGATCCCTTCTAAATTTGATGAACGCTTAGATAGAGTTAAGGAGACTTTCCCCAAGGGCTTTTAGGCTGCTGACCCTTTTCGGTCAAGGTGCAAACTCGCTTCAAATTTTGTCAGGACCTCCACAAAGTATCAAAATTATAATCATTGTTGGGCCTGTACTTTTAGAGTTCAGTAGTCTAACATTTTCTAGTCTTCTTGGCTCTCGGAACATGACTGCCAAATTTCAAGTAAGTCTCGGCATCTTTAATTTTCAGGTCACTTCCCAGTCAAGCTACCAGAGAAGCTACTGAATCAGTAAAAAAAAATTATCAAGAAATCAAGTCAAGCAAAAAATTACCAAGGCAGAACTTGGTCTATCACGCTAGTACACCACCTTTTACGTTCAACAGGACGCGAAGCAAAACAAATAGGCAAAGTAACTATTAGGCAAAATAAAAATACTACAGACAAATTTCTAATATAACAATAAACTATTGCCAAGAACTGGTTTGTTTATATAAATTTTTTTTTGTACACGGGTCTCATTGATAAATATAGCAGAACATATTTACTTGAAATAATACTCAATCTATTTCAAAGGGTAAATCTGAATCAATAATTAGTATTCTAGGAATGAAACCTATCTGTCATTTATACAGATAGATCCTAGAAATTATTTTAGCCTGGAGTATATACTCCATCATTCTAGTTTCACCTTTTTTTTCTATCCCGTCAATTTCAGTATATTCTGAGAAAGAGGTAAGGGTCTAGGTCTTACAATTTCTACGCAAAGTGGAAACTCAATGCAGCATCGCGTCTTTTCCCTCCACTAGTTAAAGTACCCTTCCAACAGCACCCAAGACAAATTTTTGGGAAAATGTTTTTTTAATTAATAAAAAAGAATTGTTTTAATAAGGAACTTACTTGAACATAATGCTTGACACACAAAAAGTGCAACGATTCCAACTGAAGCTAAGATTCTTGTCGGCACAATCTTCATGGTCGACGTTTAAATCTCAAAATCTTCTTATAAATCCATAGAAATTCTGAAAAAAAAACAAATGAACTTGAATACCTTTATTTTTTAAGAGTATTGTAAACATACGAGCACCAAAAATGAAAAATTTAACATAGAAAGAAAAAAACAGTAAAATCAACATTTAAAAATGTTTATAGTTTTTGTCATAAGTATTGAACATTGCCTATATTAACAGCACACTGTCCACAAATACAAATCTAAATGACATGCTAACAAATATGAATTAGTTATAATGCAAAGGTCCAGCATTGTAAATGATGTATCTCAATTCACTTTTTAAGTGAAAAAACTTCTATAGTCGATGAAAGTTATTATTCATTCTGTCAGATCTTTGTAGCTTTATCGAAATATTGCTTTGAGCTGTATTTATGCAAACTCCGCCATCTAAAAAGTGGGCTAGCAAAGTAGCAATGATACTAAGCAGTTTTCAAATTTATTGGCAGGTTTTGTCGAAAATTTTGACATATAATTTTTTTACATATTAAATACATATAAATTTTTTTTCATATAAAATTTTTACATTTTTACATATAAAAATACTTTTAGCTCAAAGAAAAGCTGTCAAAACATAAGTTGTGCTGCTAAAGTGTCGGCAGCTTTTGAAATTCTGTGCAAACTCTATAAATTCTTTTCGTATCTTATATCTAGTTGACCTGGCGAAGTTTTTGCTAGAGGAAAACCGTCATTTTATTCCTTAGACCCTAGTTTCCTGGACCAATTTCCAAAACTTTTCGTGATCATCACATCTGTAAGCCTTTTTCAACTCCACATTTTGTGTTTATTGATATTTTTGTCTCTTCTTCTTCAATATGTGTTTATAAGTATTACGTTCCTTAACGCTTGACCCTTATTTTTTATACTATAGTCTAGTGTTCATCAAACTGAACGTCATCATCATTTTTTTAAGTACTTTTTTTTCTTTGATATTGGTAACTATCTAAATTGACTATTGGTGTCATATCCACTTTAGGTCCTTCTATTTATGCTTGGTTTTTTAACCTCTATCAATTGCTGGTGTTACTAGGCATCGTGGTTGCAACAGTAGCTTGAACCTATTAAAGAGCGAACCATGCCCCTTATCGGCCAAGATTCAAGAAACGTGTTATTGCATACTCTCTGCAGACAAATATTAAATTTGTTTAAACACTATTTTTAATACAGTAATTTTCATTCGGATTAAACTGAATCGTAAGTTGCAATTACGAGAATGATTTTTGTGAAATTCGGAAAAGAGCCTAAAGCCCATTAAAAATGACATTAAATTAGAATAAGCAGCGTCAGATAAAGGGCGATTGGGCCCAATCGGGCCCTGCGTTACCATAAAAATGAAAAAAGATTTTGAAATTTAAAGCAAGTTATTTTTGACGATAAAAGACAAATTTATGAGTTATTCAAATAACTAAAAATATATTTATTTATGTTTGCATAAATGCATGATATTTATTAATGGGTTTATTATTAGGTAATGTATACTTTATAATATAAAAACTGACACCCGTATAAGTTCATGTCAAATTTATTGAATCGGGACGGTCCTATATTAGGGAGATTTTGCACTACGTACATGAACTTTACGTAGTTTACGTAGGGGTAAGTGGTGTATGCAAAGGCGGGGTATAAGGTAGGACACGGTACT
This sequence comes from Artemia sp. Kazakhstan ARC1039, assembly GCA_029168905.1. Classification (NCBI taxonomy): domain Eukaryota; kingdom Metazoa; phylum Arthropoda; class Branchiopoda; order Anostraca; family Artemiidae; genus Artemia; species Artemia sp. Kazakhstan ARC1039. The sequence goes on along the minus strand of JAQQPU010000207.1, from coordinate 118,426 downwards.
AATCTGCCATCTAGCATTCTTTAAAAAATCCAATAAAGTCACCTAGTATAGTTCATTCAATGGCGGACATGACAGTTCTATCATTTTGGTAAGTTGCTATTTTTGTTTTTGAGAAAATCGACTTCAAAGTTTCGGCTATACCCCGACTTCAAAGTTTCGGCTATACCCCCCAAAAAATATTTTGGCAATAGTTTTTGTGTACTATAATGTAATGGTTTGCAGAAACTGTGTGTGTGTAAGATAGCAAACGAAAGCTAAAACATCAGGCCTTGTTGTATGGCCATGTTGTGGAAAAACATGCAACAGTAAAAAAAATCGGACACAATTTGCAAGTAGAGGTCGCATGGTATATACCGGGACAAGGAAAAGTCGTATGTAGTGGGACATGATCTCTCTCTCTCTCTCTCTCTCTCTCTCTCTCTCTCTCTCTCTCTCTACTATTTTTACGTCTGAAGAAGAGGCATCACTCTCAATACCTGCTGCAAGTGAGCAGAATGTGCTATGGCCTGACCTTGCGAGACTCCAGAACCCTTGCTAACAACTACACTGTTGCAAACAACAAGACTATCCCAGAACGACCGAAGCTTCTGATAATGGGAAACCACGAGTCCCACATTTGTTATGCTTGTGCAGTTTTCGAAAGAGTCTGGTATCACTTTACTAACAATACCACCTCACTGCAGCCAGAGGTTGCACCCATTGGACATTTTGCGTGTATTTTCCCTTCAAATGCCAATACAACAAACGAAGCTATGGACAACTGGATGCTATCCAACCCAGGGAAGACCGTGACGATATACGAGATTGCATCTCTTGTTGGCCAAAGCCTCCCCGTATCTTTCACACCAAACAACATAATGGGGGGGGGGCTTCGAAAAGACAGGGATATGGCCCTACAACCCTGGCATCGTTACAGAAAAGTATTTTCTAACCTCTGCTGTAACTGACAGACCTGTACCTGATGCTTTGGAATCAGTTGAAACTGGAAACAACCTGGCCGAAACTCCCAGTACAAGTGGGCCAGAACAATCCTCTACAATCTTTTCAGTTGCTCTGACGCCAGAAAAAGTTCGGCCATACCCTAAAGCCAAGCCACGTGTACTGAGTGGCAGAGGCAGGAAGAAAGGCTCTACAAAGATTCTTATTGACACTCCTGTGAAAACACATATTGAAGAACTAGAAGCCGAAAGAAAAGATAAGAGAGCACGGGGTGATAAGGCTAGAAGAAAAGTTGGGAGTGTTGGAAGAACTGGAAAAGCAAAAAAAAAGACCAGAAAACAAAAAAGCTATTTGCGGATTCAGAAGGAAGTGATGATGAAAAAACGATTCTTGATGATGACAGTGATGCCTCAATGAAGCTAGGTGAATTGGAAGATGAAAGTGAGAAAGAGGAAGAGGTCTTGGACAGTGTCTCTACAGGAGATTTTGTTAAAGTTGTTTACGACGGAGAGTATTTTCCTGGCTCTGTCCAAGAGACTAACGAGAACAGTGTCAGAGTGAGTGTCATGTGCATGGCCGGTCTAAAAAAGTGCAAGTGGCCGGATCGAGAAGACTCAACATTTTATTCAAGGGAAGATATTTTGAAAACGTTGTCGCCTCCTACCCCAGCACCCAGTACAGCTTCCAGAGCAGCGTCATACTTTTTGTTTGCTGACTGGTAGTCTAGTCTTGCGCCTAAGATATTTTAACTTTTGAAGTCAAATTTTTAATATAGTTTTTATATGATGAATAGTCTAAGTTTTCTACCAATACATGAATCTTTTCACTATGTCCCAGAGTATACCAACTCGTGTCCCAAGATATACCACCCCTGGTACTTAGTGGGACAAATGGTATAAGCAGGGAGACCCCCTTTTTTTCTTCTACCTATACAAGAAAAATCTGGAAATATCACAGTTTATGCTGCAGTTCTGGGGCTTTCATTTGAGCCAGAAACCATTTTTTTACTCCAACGTTAACCATACATTTTGGAGGTTTTCCAAAATCCGTCCCTACATACACCACTCTCCCACTTAAACTACTATGCAGGTATATTTTTGTTTAAATATTTAATATTTAAATAGGAACCCTTGCTTACAACTACGCTGCTGCAAACAACAAGACTATCCCAGAACGCCCGAAGGTTCTGATAATGGACAACTACAAGTCCCACATTTGTTATGCAGTTTTCGAAAGAGTCTGGTATCACTTTACTAACAATATCACCTCACTGCAGCCAGAGGTTGCAGCCATTGGTCATTTGCGTGTATTTTCCCTTCAAATGCCAATCAAGTGGGTCTGAACAATCCTCTACACCCTTTTCAGTTGCTCTGACGCCAGAAAAAGTTCGGCCATACCCTAAAGCCAAGCCATGTGTACTGAGTGGCAGAGGCAGGAAGAAAGGCTCTACAATGATTCTTACTGACATTCCTGTGAAAACGCATATTGAAGAACTAGAAGCCGAAAAAAAAGAGATAAGAAAGCACGGGGTGGTAAGGCTACAAGAAAAGTTAGGACTATTGGAAGAACTGGAAAAGCAAAAAAAAAGACCAGACAACAAAAAAGCTATTTGTGGATTTAGAAGGAACTGATGATGAAAAAATGATTCTTGATGATGACAGTCATGCCTCAATGATATCACAGTTTATGCTGCAGTTCTGGGGCTTTCATTTAAGCCAGAAACCATTTTTCTACTCCAACGTTAACCATACATTTTGGAGGTTTTCCAAAATCCGTCCCTACATACACCACTCTCCCACTTAAACTACTATGCAGGTATATTTTGTTTAAATATTTAATATTTAAATAGGGACCCACAAAAAAAACTGGACCCTACACCTATTCAATCCGGTTGTGAGAATAAGAAGTAAACAATATTAAACCACAGTTGTCAAAAAACCGAAACTGGGGGGTTTACAGTCTGTGGCGTAATTTTGTCAAAATCATGAGGGGGGGGGGGGGCAAAATTATAGCCAATTTTCACAAATCAAGCGAAAATAACAGAGAAAACTTAAAAATGAGTCATATAGTACCATATAGGTAAAGACATACTTAAAAAAGCTGAGCCGTTTCTGCGGATGCTTGAATTATGCAGGCTTATCTTAGTTTTGACAAGATTTTTGAAGAACTAAATTTCAGGGGGGGGGGGGCAAACTGGCATCGGTGAGAGCGGCAAACCAAGGTCTGGGAGGAGCAGTTGCCCCCAACCCCATAGCAAATTATGCCCAGTTTACAGTCCCCCATATTAAACAACAAGGAAAATCCCACTTTCGCATGTGTACATGGGCGTGTCCTCTTTTTCTCCTGGGAGATGGGGGGGGGGGTTAACTAGGTCATAATAAGAGCTGCTTAAATATAATCAGAAGCATGCAGAACACCAAGAGCAGAAGCAGCAGATAAAACAGTGAGATGGACGACGACAGATTCTGAATAGCCGAAGACCAAAGTCTCTCGTGCTGCACTAAACGACAAAACGTTGAGGAAGCTATAATAGGAATCACGACGACCATAACCCGACGACGGGGTTAGGAATAACCCCGTTCATACTGAAAACAAACGGGGCAAAAAAAAAAGTGGGACGGTGGGAGGTCTGTTTTGCGTGGACCGTATACTCGAGCTTTTTATTTTCAATACAATCAAGTTCTTTTCTTTTTGGGCTCAATCCTGACCAGGTTAACAAGCAAGCTACTACAGAGACAAGCCTAAATCCAAATAATTTAAAAACAATAGCAAACAAATCTTACATAAGGAGCAATAAGTACGTCACTTAAATTAGTTAATGTTTAATTAACGTTCAAGTGAAACTAGTTTAGGTATTCATTAACAGCCATTCCAAAATTTAGTCCGGAAACTTCCCATCATCATACTAATAAAGCCAAAAGATTGTTTAATGGGCTATAAAGAGATGAATCTAGTGGAATTCGACAAGCCTCACAAGACTTGCACACATATTAAAACCCTAAGAGAAAAACAATTCTCTTGTAATCAAGCAGTTCGTGATAACAAAAGTAAGGAGAGACTAGGGCCAATAGTAAAAAAAGTATTCGAGACTGTAAAAAAAGAAATTATAACACTTAATACATCAAAAGAATTGTTTTTTTATGCTGATTCCAAATATATAAATTCTTTAAGTTTAATGTTACTCACCAAAAGCTACGAGCCCGATAAAATTTGCCTGATTTTCAACAACAAGGGGGAAAGACCCCCAAAAAGTCAAACAATCTAAATGAAAATCATACCATCAGACTAGCATATTGGAGAACAATTTTGCAGAGGTTTCAATCCTCTACCTTCTACCTACAAAATGTGGAATTTTTTATTTTGTGCCAGAAAAAAGATCACGGATGCGTGTTTTTTTTCCTCCAGGGTTGATCACGTGAAACCGATAATCCTAGAAGATCGGGTTAGAGCTCATTCGAGCGGATATTAAAAGTTGTAGTGTAGGCTACTTTTTAAGGACCAAAAATAATGGAAGTCAACTAGCCACCATCCAACGCCCCATTTTACCCCAAAGAGATCCGATCGAAATTTTGAGTTTCGGCATAGTTGAAAGGTCCAATAGCTATGCCTCTGGGGATGATATGAACCTGCCCGCTCCCAAACCTTCGGAAAGGGCTGTGAGTAATGCAATTCGCCCACTGTTTACACATAGTATTTGTCATAGGGATATATACGGAAAACTTCAGCGTAACGAGCAAAGGCTGAGGAAGTGTCCCCCCTCCCGTATACGGAACAATACCTGTTAGTTTTAAGCTTCAATGTTGCTCCTTGCTTCCAGTTGATTTTTTTTTTTCTTCCATAACTTTGGGACCTTTCCAAGTTCCAACTATGGTCAAAGGGGGCGTCATCATATTCCACTCTGGGAGACTATTAACCCAAATTATAAATAGGTAACCCGGCCCAATTTTGAGCAGGCAACCAAGAAATATCAGTGTCTTGTTTTTCATGTAGATTGAAGTTATCGTCGAGCCAACCAAGAAATATCGACAGCGTATCGTCGAGCAATTGGGTTTTGATACATAGTCGTGCCATCTAAGCTTGTCAATGTGTCTCAAATGTTAGGTTTTACCATTAAGAGACACCAGGCATACAACAGAACTGGTATGACGCTGCTTTTAAATGTTTTCTTTTTGGCTTGTCTCTTTATGCATGGCCTTGCCACACGTTCTTGGATTTCGTACCTTTAAGTGCTAATGCTTTTGATATGTAGCTTTAAACTTAGTCATCTATATTTCCACCACTTGAAGCAATCGAGCCTAGAATCGAAACCGATTTGACAAGATACATAATGGTTGTCTAATTTAACGTAGTCTCGGTGCTATTTGGTTGCTATCAGGTTATATTAAAATGGATTGCGTCTTGTCCATGTTGACACCCAACAGTCTCAAAATTATTTCGAGCAATGATATATTGCATTGAGTGATAGCGATATTACCAGCAGGGTCGGTGTCCGTTAAGATTCGGTCGATAAATGCCAATCTAAACCACAACTGATTTGATGTTTCCCACCACGATACAATTTAATATTTTCGGAGCAGTCTTGGGCTCGTCTTCACTTCGGCAACGGCGTGCTTCGACTACCATGTGGCTTTCGGACTTTCACGTAGTACATTGAACAGGCACACTTACCAAATTGGTTCTCGATCCAATACACCTGTTTTCCGTGTATCGAGTCGAACGAAACAAAGAAAATTTGGTCCTTAAGAAAAAATAAAGCTTAATGCAATTGGCTTAAAGATCTATATCGTATAAAAAGAAAAACTTAATCCTGACAGTTCATTTTCGTGCCAGTGTTTATTGTACTTGCGTTGTTACCTTGAGATTAAGTATATATTTCAAACTGTTTGATATTATGAACAAAAAAAGCTTGAAAATTCTTGTTTCCTAGTGATTGTATCACACAAAAAGAAAAGTCGGGGCTCTGGAATAACTTGCACTGAATATAAATGATTTCTAAAAAAGAGTAGTAAGGCAATAGGGAATCCGACGAGTGATTGCATAATATGCCTTACCACGGGGCAGTCACCTATGGAATCTACGAGTGATTGCGTAATATGACTTACCAGGGTCAGTCACCTATTACTACGAACGGTACATGCCTTACCAGACGGGTTTCTACGGTAACACCCATTTTTTTGGGGTCAATCAGAGAGAGCGGTGGCTACTCCATATACAGTAACTTGATTAGTAGGTTTTTTTTTAAAACTTGGCAACGTATAATGTACTCAAGCATGTTTTGAGAGTTTGATAAATTTCCTTGGCATAATGTGTTCAAAGTGTTATGGGCTTCCTTGAAAAAATACCAGTTTAAAAAAAAATAAACACGTATTCATGATCTTTCTTCTGGGAAAAAAATACAAATTCCAATCAAAACTGGTCAAACGTGTTAATAACCTGTAAGTTATAGGTATCTGATAACTCGTTCAGTATCGCATGTATTAAATTGTAACTCAATTTGCAAAAAAAGGTATTCCATTTGCGTAACTCTGCTCTGAATGTCCTTAATGAGGATATAAATAATATAGAATGACATTGTGACTTGACCTAGCTTTACCTCTCCGATGTGGTCTGTATAATACACAAGTAACGTTTGAAAAGTATTGTCAATTTAAAATAGGATCTAAGTTCCCTTCGTTCCCCCATTTCTGAGGGGCAGGGGAGGGTAGGAGAGGGGGAGGGGGAGTCAATTTTGGAGGTAACACATTCTAAAAGTTGGCAAGGTTTTTGTTTTTGATAAGAATTGAACAATGAATGTACGTCATGAATTCCCCCTCCCCGTGCTATGAAATTTAGATTTGGCTAAGCTCTATTTTGACTACTTTATATGAAGTGAGGGGGTTGGGGGCAAGTATTCAGTTAAAATAAAGCTAGGAAGGGAGAAATTAAGTTTTGAGGGAGGTGTAATAATGCTACTTATTTAATACCCCGGTAAACATTTGACTTGAAATGCTTCAGGAGAAATAGACTATTGCTTCTTTCTGAACTGTCTGGGGAGTGGGTGGGGGCAAGTATTTAGTGAAAATAATGCTAAAAAGGGGGAAAATAAGTTTTGAGGGGGAGTGTAAAAATGGTACTTATTTAATATCCCGGTAAACATACGACTAGAAATGCTTCAGGAGAAATAGACTATTGCTTCCTTCTGAACTAATCAATATTCCTTGACAAATATTTTTTTTAATTTTTACTGTATTGCTATTATTCAAAACAATGCATTGTCTAAGCCAAATCAAACTAGCGAATAATTATTGTGGCTTTTTAGGTGTTCAATTTTTTTCAGTGTAATTAATAACATAAAAAAAATGATGAAATTTAGATTTGGCTAAGCTCTATTTTGACTACTTTATATGAAGTGAGGGGGGTGGGGGCAAGTATTCAGTTAAAATAAAGCTAGGAAGGGGGAAATTAAGTTTTGAGGGAGGTGTAAAAATGTACACCAGTTTAAAAAAAAAATAAACACGTAGCCGTGATCTTTCTTCTGGCAAAAAAAATACAAATTCCAATCAAAACTGGTCAAACGTGTTAATAACCTGTAAGTTATAGGTATCTGATAACTCGTTCAGTATCGCATGTATTATTAGCGGTATCAATGATATTTCATTTACGAAAAGCTATCTCGATTTGCCAAAACTTTTACCATTCGCATAAAACTATATCAATTTGCAAAAAAGGTATTCCATTTGCGTAACTCTGCTCTGAATGTCCTTAATG
>JAQQPU010000207.1:67257-100740 GCA_029168905.1 Artemia sp. Kazakhstan ARC1039 | reverse complement strand
CTTTGAAAAATTAAGAGAATGTAACTGTGACAAGGTAAAGCACAAGAAAACACTACTGAAATATTCCAACTCTTGCATTTCAATGAAAGAAATTCAAAATGAACTATGAAAATCAATAGAATGTAACTGTGGCAAGGTAGAGCACAACAAAACACTACTGAAATATTCCAACTCTTGCAATTCACGACAGAAATTCAAAATGAACTTCGAAAAATCAAGAGAATGTAATTGTGACAAGGTAAAGCACAACAAGTCACTACTGAAATATTCCAACTCTTGCATTTCAACGAAAGATCAAAAGAATGTAACTGTGACAAGGTAAAGCACAACAAAGGTTTTACGAGCTTCCACTAGGAGCATCAATTCTATTATACTTGACTTATTGTATCGGAATACTATCACCTTGAATATTGATTAGTTCAGAAAGAAGCAATAGTCTATTCTTCCTGAAGCATTTCTAGTCGTATGTTTACCGGGATATTAAATAAGTACCATTTTTACACCCCCCTCAAAACTTAATTTCCCCCTTTTTAGCATTATTTTCACTAAATACTTGCCCCCACCCACTCCCCAGACAGTTCAGAAGGAATTACTTGTGTATTATACAGACCACATCGGAGAGGTAAAGCTAGGTCAAGTCACAATGTCATTCTATATTATTTATATCCTCATTAAGGATATTCAGAGCAGAGTTACGCAAATGGAATACCTTTTTTGCAAATTGATATAGTTTTATGCGAATGGTATAAGTTTTGGCAAATCGAGATAGCTTTACGCAAATGAAATATCATTGATACCGCTAATAATACATGCGATACTGAACGAGTTATCAGATACCTATAACTTACAGGTTTAGTCTATTACAAGCAATAGTCTATTTCTCCTGAAGCATTTCAAGTCAAATGTTTACCGGGGTATTAAATAAGTAGCATTTTTACACCTCCCTCAAAATTTAATTTCCCCCTTCCTAGCTTTATTTTAACTGAATACTTGCCCCACCCCCCTCACTTCATATAATGAGCTTAGCCAAATCTAAATTTCATCATTTTTTTATGTTATTAATTACACTGAAAAAAAATTGAACACTTAAAAAGCCACGGTAATTATTCGCTAGTTTGATGTGGCATAGACAATACAATGTTTTGAATAATAGCAATACAGTAAAAATAAAAAAATATTTGTCAAGGAATATTGATTAGTTCAGAAAGAAGCAATAGTCTATTTCTCCTGAAGCATTTCTAGTCGTATGTTTACCGGGATACTAAATAAGTACCATTTTTACACCCCCCTCAAAACTTAATTTCCCCCTTTTTAGCATTATTTTCACTAAATACTTGCCCCCACCCACTCCCCAGACAGTTCAGAAAGAATTACTTGTGTATTATGCAGACCACATCGGAGAGGTAAAGCTAGGTCAAGTCACAATGTCATTCTATATTATTTATATCCTCATTAAGGACATTCAGAGCAGAGTTACGCAAATGGAATACCTTTTTTGAAAATTGAGTTAGTTTTATGCGAATGATAAAAGTTTTGGCAAATCGAGATAGTTTTACGCAAATGAAATATCATTGATACCGCTAATAATACATGCGATACTGAACGAGTTATCAGATACCTATAACTTACAGGTTATTAACACGTTTGACCAGTTTTGATTGGAATCTGTATTTTTTTTGCCAGAAGAAAGATCACGGATACGTGTTTATTTTTTTTTAAACTGGTATACATTTTTACACCTCCCTCAAAACTTAATTTCCCCCTTCCTAGCTTTATTTTAACTGAATACTTGCCCCCACCCCCCTCACTTCATATAAAGTAGTCAAAATAGAGCTTAGCCAAATCTAAATTTCATCATTTTTTTATGTTATTAATTACACTGAAAAAAATTGAACACCCAAAAAGCCACGATAATTATTCGCTAGTTTGATGTGGCATAGACAATGCATTGTTTTGAATAATAGCAATACAGTAAAAATAAAAAAAAATATTTGTCAAGGAATATTGATTAGTTCAGAAGGAAGCAATAGTCTATATTTCCTGAAGCATTTCTAGTCATATGTTTACCGGGATATTAAATAAGTACCATTTTTACACCCCCCTCAAAACTTAATTTCCCCCTTTTTAGCATTATTTTCACTAAATACTTGCCCCCACCCACTCCCCAGACAGTTCAGAAAGAAGCAATAGTCTATTTCTCCTGAAGCATTTCAAGTCAAATGTTTACCGGGGTATTAAATAAGTAGCATTTTTACACCTCCCTCAAAACTTAATTTCCCCCTTCCTAGCTTTATTTTAACTGAATACTTGCCCCCACCCCCCCTCACTTCATATAAAGTAGTCAAAATAGAGCTTAGCCAAATCTAAATTTCATAGCACGGGGAGGGGGAATTCATGACGTTCATTCATTGTTCAATTCTTATCAAAAACAAAAACCTTGCCAACTTTTAGAATGTGTTACCTCCAAAATTGACTCCCCCTCCCCCTCTCCTACCCTCCCCTGCCCCTCAGAAATGGGGGAACGAAGGGAACTTAGATCCTATTTTAAATTGACAATACTTTTCAAACGTTACTTGTGTATTATACAGACCACATCGGAGAGGTAAAGCTAGGTTAAGTTACAATGTCATTCTATATTATTTATATCCTCATTAAGGACATTCAGAGCAGAGTTACGCAAATGGAATACCTTTTTTGCAAATTGAGTTAGTTTTATGCGAATGATAAAAGTTTTGGCAAATCGAGATAGCTTTACGCAAATGAAATACCATTGATACCGCTAATAATACATGCGATACTGAACGAGTTATCAGATACCTACAACTTACAGGTTATTAACACGTTTGACCAGTTTTGATTGGAATTTGTATTTTTTTTTTTTTGCCAGAAGAAAGACCATGGATACGTGTTTATTTTTTTTTAAACTGGTATTTGTTCAAGGAAGCCCATAGTACTTTGAACACATTATACCAAGGAAATTTATCAAACTCTCAAAACATGCTTGAGTACATTATACGTTGCCAAGTTTAAAAAAAAACCTACTAATCAAGTTACTGTATATGGAGTAGCCACCGCTCTCTCTGATTGACCCCAAAAAAATGGGTGTTACCGTAGAAACCCGTCTGGTAAGGCATGTACCGTTCGTAGTAATAGGTGACTGACCCTGGTAAGTCATATTACGCAATCACTCGTAGAATCCATAGGTGACTGCCCCGTGGTAAGGCATATTATGCAATCACTCGTCGGATTTCCTATTGCCTTACTACTAAAAAGCAATGGGGAAATATCTGAACTACAACTGGTTTTGGCAGGATAATGCTAATATTTTGTTGGCGGCCAGATTTTTGTCCATATGTTTTAGTCAGAGGTTTAAAACGATACACAGATCAGTTCTTATCAAATAACCCAAGACTAGCAGTAATTTTTGCTTGAAACACGATTCCAATTACCCTGGAACCCTTCCCCCCCAATTGCCTGGCTTTGCAATCTTTCCTTATAAAAAACAACAACAACCATTGTGATTTATCAATAGCTAAAGGCCTATCTTAATCTGAATATTCACCTAAACCAAATTTTGTGTCAAGGACATGCACAAATGGGGGAGTTTGATATGCTCTGAGCCCGGGCCCCTGAAATCCTATGCTTTTCCTAGAAGTTTTTGGGCATTTCTTATTGAAAATAGCAACTAAAATTTTGTTTTTTTCATATCCCCCTGAAAAAAAAACATACTAAACATACGTTCCTGATGTTATTTAATAGATCAAGGACGATGAATTCCAGATGAGTTTCAGAACCCAATGACGAGGATATGGTCCTTCAAACATTTATTCGAATGACATCACTTTATTCGAATGACTTCAAACATTTATTCAATGACATCGGCCGCAGAAGGAGGGGGATGTGCCCCCAAGCTGGAAATTGGGGACTATAAAGTAATTATGAGGAAAACTAAGTTATCTTATTTTGATAAGTAGGCTACTCTTTTTTGTTTGTGTAGTTATTTTCTTTTTTCATTTTATATATTCTTTTATTTTATCTGACATACTTTTTTGTATTACATTTCAATTATGATTTTTTCAATACTTTCCTACCTGTCAAAAACCAGACAGACAGCATTGAAATATTGAGCATTTTTTCTGTAGTAGCAAAATATCGTGCTCATAAAACTACCGTTTCACGAAGTGCAATTAAGTTGAAAAAACAAGGTTTTTCAACTGAAAGTGAGGAGTAGCTTTAAAACTTAAAACGAACTGAATTTATTTTGTATGTAAAGGAGGCTGTCTCCTCCTCATCTCCTCGCTCTTTAAGCTGAATCTGAAAAGTTTCAAAAAAATTTTGTGTTTCAGCAAATTTTCTTAAGGAAGTTGGACACAAGAGTCAAAGTTTATTACAGTAAAGAGCGAGGAGTTGAGAAGCCCCCCCCCCCCTTGAAGTTGCTCCTTTCTTTCAGTTGAAAAAGCATATTTTTTTAATTTGATTCCTGATCGTTTTTAAAATCATGCCCAGGCCTAACCAAGGTATGATTTTGGGTACTAGCCCCTTAAATCCCCCGTGTTCTTAAACCTCTCTGTTAAATTATATTTATTAATAATTGTAAATTGATTGGTAGTCCCTCGGCTTTTCCAGTTTTTCTGCTTAATGATTAAAATATTGGATCGCAACTAAAATTGAATATATTGTCAAGATTTGTGATGAACAGTAGTTTTGTTGAATAGATCCTTAATAATAAGTTTACTACAGAATGTTGGGTGGGCGAAGAACAGTATTATCGTTCATAAAGATCGAAATTCTTTTACTTCTGATCTTTTACGCAGCTGAAGCCATTACAACCTCTATAATGGGGTTCTCTGATTTTTAAATACATTTCGTACAAATGTTCAAATACAGTGAAATATTATAGGCTACATAATTAGAAAAAGAGAAATATTACCATTTAAAATTGCTGAAAACAAAGTTCCTAGTAGCATTTGCCATACCCTCACTCCCAAGAAATTTCCAGACAAGGCTTATGATGGCTCACTTCACCTTTTCTACCTCTAGACTGACAGGCGTGTGAATGAAATGTTTTATGCTAGGCCACATAGAGAAAAAGTGTAGCGATGAATGGGGCGCTATTACCCCCCCCCCCCCTCCGTACACACACACATCAAAATAATGGGGTAGACCAAAAACCTTCCTGAGAATCAAGAGGGATTATATATTAGTTTCCAAACCCCGGTCCCAAAAATTCAATCTATATGAATTGGGAGACTTAATGAGAGTTAGGATATTTGCCATTAAAATGCTCGGTACTGGTGCGTAATACGGACACTTTTATACATTGTACAAGGAAACCAGTCACGAAAAACCCGTCAAACAAGCTATTCTCAAGAGACCGCTATACATAAATGACTGCAAAGCCGTGGTTTCTCAACGAGTTACAATATTGAAAAGATTGTTTTTTGGGGTTTAAGGGGGGAAAAGGTACCTAGGTTAGGTTAGGTTACGTATTTAATATATGCTATACTTTAGCATAGTATAGCAATTAGGAAATTGCAATTAGGAATTAGGAATAGCAATTAGGAATTAGCAATTAGGAATTAGCATATGAAATTAGGAAATTACATAAAGACCAGTCTACACCTGTTTTAATCTTCGAAAATAATAAATATTTCCGAAATTTCGGTTTCAGTCTGACTTTCCTTTACTCTAGGTTTTGGACATAATGGATAATAAATACACAATAATTAAATATATAATAGATTAAACGGATTGATCCCTTTGCCAGAGATCCTTGCCATTTTAAATTTTGCTGGTTTTTAATTTTTTTTTTAATTTTTAGATTTTTTTTTCCTAAATATATTTTAAAAAAACCTATTCGAAAAAAAATGTATCTTGTAATATATTCCCCTGTCCACCAACTACTGCTATTCTCGAGTCTGTCCCCCCGACCTGGAAAATTTTCTGCGGACGCCTATGAATGACATCGATACACTATTCGCCCATATATACAGCTCTAATATTTTTTCTCTAATAACACTTCTAACGGTCAGGAAAAATTAAATAGAAAAAATAAGCTTTTTCAACTGAAAGTAAGGAGCAGCATCAAAACTTAAAACGAACTGAAATTAGTACGTGCATGAGGGGGTTTCCCCCTCCTCAATACCTTGCTCTTCGTGCTTAAGTTTTATCGTATTTTTCAAAAATTTATTGTTCTAACTAACGAATTGGGACAAAAAGTCAAAGCAGATGGGAGTTTGAAACTTCTATAGTAGGGTTCTCTGATACGCTGAATGTGACGGTATGATTTTCATTAAGATTCATTGACCTTTAGGGTTGTCTCCTCCCTTTTTCGGAAACCCGGCAAATTTTCTAAAGCGCGTAGCTTTTTAAGCAACACTAAACTTGATGAATCTTATTTATTTGGAATCAGCATAATAGGCAGATTCTTTTGATGTATCTACTGATACCCAAAATTCCGTTTTTCAGAGTTTCGGTTACTATTGAGCCGCGTCGCTCCTTAATTACAGTTCGTGACGAACTATTCGATCATAATCAAGATTATTCGGACTAAACAATGTTCTATTCTGTCCATTTTTGAAACATGATACTTTAAAACCGAAAATATTCCGGCAACCCTATAATCCCTGACGTTCATTAACTATCCCATCTAAATAAAAATAGATAGGAAACTTCCTGTTTTTAAGTGTACGAATTTTACCGGTTAAAATGTATTTAATGAAGTACAGCAACTTTTACAGGGGAATATCTCACTTATCAGAGGAAGAGTTTTCTTGGAAATCTAGACGCAGAGACTGTATTTGAGCCATAAGAGAGACACTACCCCATGGTTTCACAGAACGATCAGAAAACTTTGGAAATGGGTAGTTATGAGTAGAATGCTTATATTGAATTTGCCAACGCCCCTGTACCAAACAGGTTTTTCTGGTAGGTATTCTATTCTACAGGGGCATTACACCTTTCAAAGAGATTTACGCAATACCGGTCCTATAGCTAATACTTCTACGACGCTGATTAAGGACAAGTTTTTCTGACGTACAGACAGGTTTTTTTTTGTTTAGCATTTGCAAAAAAGGGGTAATTATGATAAACCTGTATTTTAAAATCATTCATGGGAGGACAAAAACAAAGTGAGTGTTTAGCATAAAGGAATTTTTTCGGAGTCCAATTTGACAAAGTCCAGCCTCAAATGTGACCTTCAATATATATTTTCGATTTTCAAGGACAAGCAAATACGAATAAATTCAAGATTTTTCCACCAAATCGTTACTTTGAATGATGGATAAAGAGAAGACTGGGAACTTCCCATTCTGAAAAGTGACAGAAAATACAGCTGTAAAAACAAAAATACCACGCTGCAGTCTGGAATTTCTTTAGTGCTGATAATACTTATAGTGCTATACCAACTTTGTTACACTAAATTAATGCTACTTAATTGGACTGTGCTTTTGCCGCCATTGGGGGTCCATAACACATCAATAGTTGACCTCTATCCAATCAATCTTCAGCTATTATTGCCAAAACTTTTTGAGATAATTTCTACGACTCGACCAAGTGTATAGTACTGGCTTACACTTCTTGGGAGTCCGGCCGCAGCCCATAGCCATACATCGTGGGGGATATATCTATCGTCCGTAGAGGCTGAATGCCCCTAATTCATCTATCCCTTCATTCTGGTTTCACTGGTTACTAATAGCTAGTCCCTGTCTGTCCTTATGTTATAAATGAACATAAATTATTTTATACATGAGGGGACTTTCCGATTCTTTACCCCTCAGTCGTTACACTAACAAATTTTAGTGCCTAAAAAAAGCTTCTCATTCCAATTCAACTGCCCTTGTGCGTCAGCTGTCTTCTTAAAGAAATGGGAAAAAGTCAAGCTTTAGCGCAAAGAGCGACGAGCAGAGGAGGCTACCCCCCACATGTACGGAATAATTTCTGTTCGTTTTTCAGAAACAAAATTTCAACTTCTGGAAATAACGCTGCTTCTCCAAACGCTACTGAGCTGGGAGAACGACGGACAGGCATATAATATGCTTATCTAGATAAGTGTTACTTATCTGCAACCGCTTTTCTTAGGTTACTGTACTACCAAAATAATTAGATTATATCAGCCGCGTTTTCAGGCTCAGCAGGTTCGAACACGGGTTGTTCTCGTCTAGTTTCAAGTTTCTAGTTTTTCGTCTAGTTTCTGTGGGTTCGAAGCTTAAACCCCGTGTTTGATACACTAGATGCACTGATGCACAACGCTTGATGCACTAGACGCGAACAACCCGTGTTTAAAGACGGGTTGTTCACGGATCAGCGGGTTCGAACACGGGTTGCTCTCGTCTAGTGCATTAAGCGTTGTGCATCAGTGCATCTAGTGTATCAAACACGGGGTTTAAGCTTCGAACCCGCAGAAACTAGACGAAAAACTAGAAACTTGAAACTAGACGAGAACAACCCGTGTTCGAACCCGCCGAGCCTGAAAACGCGGCTCTCGCCTCCTCAAAGTCTGTCTCTTACTGTAGGGGCACCCTTTGCTCCTAAATTACAGTTTATAGAATTAGCAGTAAGTTTATCGCAGATGATTTCTGGCTCTTCATTCTCGGTGCGAACAAAAAGCTCCTCCCACTTATTTGTGCACTTACTGTCCACTTATTGGTGAGCCGGTCAAGTGGTTTTGTCAGTACTTGTTCCCTAGGTGATTATTCTTTGTCTACCCGTGAAAAGATCTAATGCCGCTTATGTTTATACGTTCTCTGGAGCACTCGCACCTCGGTCCGGGTTTTTATAATGGGTGAGATAGGGAAAGATCATACTGCTAATTATATAAACTGTGTACTAAATCAACAAATCGTGTTGTCTGTCTTCTTGATAGTTGGCAGTAAAGGTATAATTGTTAGCAAAGTTCAGGTCATGTAGTTGGCGTCCAAGATTACCTCTACCCACTCTACTTTCGCATGAAATTTAAGATGGCAGTGGACTTTTAAAATAGAATTCCCTTCAATTCCAACTCTTTCTCTTTGCTTGGGCACCAGATGATAAGTCAATTACAGTCAGTCCTATACTAGAAACAAATTTCTAGAGAATATTTCACTTATTGTTTTATAATAATCCATTTGGTAACTGAGACATTAAATCACGCTTAGATATTTCAAGAGTTTTCATTTGTTTTTTGTTTTTCAGTGTTACGCTTAACATGGTTACTGTGAATCGAAATAATTTGCGGAAAAATTCCCGAGAACATTGTTTCAATCAAACGTAGCTTTATTTTGATTTTATCTTGGCCATGTTCACTCTTGACCTGACAGCAATGCTAGAAAGGTCAAAGGTGAATATTTTAGTCATTAAAAAAGCATAAGAGTACAATTCATCCTGGATTTATTAGGATTCAAAGGTCAAAAACTTCATCTATAGAACATTGACATCGGATAAATAAAACGTGAGTTCTATAGTTGACCCGTTCAGAGGCTAAATCACACTACATTTCGGGTTTAAATTCTTTTTTAACTTGGATTTTTGGGATATTGTTAGCCTATATCTATTCCCATGGTTCCAATTTCATTCTATATAAATTATCACGTTTCTAGCTTGATTTGTTTGGCTTAGTTTTCAGTGCACAAAAAAAATGTACACGCAGGCATACTCATTTAGATTTGTGATTTTATATATATATATATATTTCCCGTTAGAGGGTTTCCGGCAATAGCGATTCTAATGGTGTATTTTTTGTTCTGATCGAGGCATTTTAGGCTATTTCCGAAATTTCCTTAAATTTGTTTTGCAACAGATTTTTGCTATCAAGACAAATAAAAATAATAGTTCCCGTCCTAAATCAGCTACAAATGGCACTTTTTTATCAGAAGACGGTTTTTTTAACAGTCTTTTTAAATTTTGGGTTACTATGGGCCGTGGTTCGTTCTTTACTAGGGTGCAAATTCGCAGGGTCAAAATCCGGTTCAAGGTTTGTAGAAGTACTGGATAAAATAATCGAAGCATCAGTTTAGGAGGAGGGGTTATTGTTCTACTGGAAAGACTTACAAATTCGACGAATATAAAATTTTTGGATCTAACAATATGAAAACTTTGTTTCTTATTGCTTAATTGGAAAAATAATTTTACAATAAGATCAGCAGAAGTAGAAAGGGCGTTGTAGCAATAAACTCGTAAGCAGCACAGAATAAGTGTCGTTCCGAGGATGGACATATGTAGGGAAATGGGCACCTGTTCCCCCTTTATTCCAATTTCTGAACAAACTTGCAATTATGCAAGTATTATTTTAAGCTTTAATTTGACAACAAAAAAATTTTACAGAGTATATATACTTTCTGGTTAAAAAAATTCTCTAATTTAGAAACACATTCAAGAGACAAAAATGTGATAATAGGTGTAGAAAAAAACCATGATAGTGACAAATTTGATATCAAGTAAGTTCTAAGCACAGCTAAATAACACAGAAAAACTGTCATTAGAAAACATGCATATTCTATTTCATTATTCAACTCTGGAAACAAATGTTCAGTAGTTTCCTTTGCCCCATGCTTTGCAAGATTTTTGCTTATGCTCAAACAAAAATCGACAGAAGAAAGCATTTTCCCTATTCTGTAACTTCCCTATTTGTGTAACTTATCGGCCGTTTTTTCCTCCTTTTTGTAAATATAGTTTCCTTAGCTATCGAAAGACGTTATGAGTGTTGCCCGACAATGGAACATTATTACCTCAGGACTGCAGAAGAAAACAAAAGCAGTAGAAATTCAACAAAGGAACTGTAGAGCTTGTTTTATACTCGTCATCTGGATGTGGAAAATGCAGGGTATTGCTAGGCATGTGTGAATGTGCCACATGTGTAGTTCAGTTTGAATAGAAGCCAAATGGGCTTCTACACAAACAAAAAAAGAGTTATATAGTAGTCGATGTGTTTTTTTTTGTTATTTTGGTACTGATCTCACGTTATTTATAGTTTAAATTCCTCAGGATGAACAAAGAACGAATTCTTAAAATTGCTTTTCTAAAGGAATTAAGAGAAAGTCGGTCAGCCTTAAGCGGTTAACGCTGCGATGAGTTTGTAGTAGTCGAAGCCAGAATTCGCATGAAATAGTAAAAAAAAATGCGGTACTTATTGATCTGGCAGCTGAAAGGTGAGCTTACGAGCAAATACACTGGATTCCTTTTTTTATGAAGACCTCTTACTTATTGACATATCTATAAAGTCGCAACACACTAGGCTACTTGTGCAGAACATTTAAAGTATTTCGTTATCTAAGCCAATGTTAACTCTGTGATTACAGCAGCATCTTTTAAGAAACCGCATCTTTTATTCATCAGTCTCAAAAATGCTTAATATTAGATCACTTTCAGGATTAAATTTCTTAACCTGAAGGAACATCAAGACTAGACCCATATCAGTTTCCACTGCAAAAGAATGTGACAGAAATTCATTAAAGTACCGGTCTGAATATTCGCACCTTTATGGGATGGAAGTTAGAAGATTTTCCAAGGAAAAGAAGGCTCATAGCCCAAAACATAGTTGTTTTTCATTGGTTCCGTGTATCCATATTTATTTTTTGTATTTCAGCGAGTTCTTTATACAGGTTCCCTAATATCGGGTGATCACTGGACGATCCTTGGGAAGATTCTGCCTATTCTTATTTTCCTGTGCAAGTGAATGTATGCATTAAAGCTGAGTTAATATTAAATGGGTAGGTTCACAGAAGGCAAAAGCTTACAATTTTAAACCACTTATGCGTCTATCTAAATTACATTCAGGACAAAGCTAAATTCATTTCCGGTTTTTTCTGTTTATTTAGATAAAAAGAACTTCATAATATGCAGAATAATTGTACCTAACACCTTTTGCCTGCAGACTCATTATACTTTACCCCCACCTCCTAATGTGGAAATATATAGCCCAAATTTGTTTCTAAAGTATTATATTTTCATCATATTTTGTGATATTTCATTAGGATTGAGCGTCAAAGAAACAGGTTCTAGTCAAATGAAGCACTTGAGTGGCATATAATACACAAGTACCATTAATTAAAAAAAAACACTGACACTTTTATTACATTTATTTATTTACATTTAAAGTATATTTTCGCAAAATAAAGTCTTCTGGTGAAAACAAGGGTGAAGCAGAATCTTAAAATGAACAAAAATTATTGCTTTGCAGTTTATGTAGTATATATCTGCAAAACTAGCTCAAATAAACTGACTAATGATATTTCCCTAAATTTGTATATATCTGAAAAACTAATGCTTCACTGAAAACATAAAACTGACGCAAAAACAGAACGTTTTCTTAGGAGCTGAAAAACCACTAAATAGCATATAGAAGCAAAGAAAAAAGAATAATAACAAAACAAGGACGCTCTATTCCACAACACAAAAGAAATAAAACGGGGACACATTTTGGAGCAATATATTTAGCAACAAGCAAAAAAAGATAACGAAATGGTCTTATTACAAGTGTTGTAGAGCCTGATTTTATAAATTATTTAATCGGAGTGTGATAAAAGTGAACCTGTAATGTAAAAAGCCAAATCTGACAGCCGTTACGAAACATAAAATCTCTGCCTACCCCCTCATACAGAGTGGCTTTGGGTCACAGTTTCATTCCTAATTCCTATCACCTAATATGGATAGAATTGTTTACTTTAAATTGGCATAATATTAATCCTTGAATATGCATAAAACCACAGTATATAAATTAAAGGCAGTATGACCTTTCTCTGTGTGACCCATTATAAAAACCCGGACCAAGGTGCGAGTGCTCCAGAGAACGTAGAAACATAAGCGACATTAGATCTTTTCACCGGTAGACAAGTCAGATTTCTCTTGAACGCGAAACTTGGCTTCAACGTTGGAACACTAAGTTTTGAAGAAACTAATCCAAAAATTAATTTATTCCAATACATATATGAAAATCGGTAATTAGTAGAGCAATGTTATTATTAGATGTTTTTACGAATTAAAAGTAAGTTTCGAAGTCTCAAGTTGGTTTCAAAGGCATTTTGAGAAAGTTTCTGCCGAAATACATGTTCCACGGTAATTGGACTGCTGATGGCAGATCAAATGAGAGGAGCTGTTTGTACGCACTAATGCAAGAAGAAGTGGGAGGAGCTGTTTGTTCGAACCGAGAATGAAGAGCCAGAAATTATCTGCAGTAAACTTACTGCTATATCATTATGCTGTGCATCAAACTCACCAAAGAATTTTTTCCAGTACGGTTTGGTGTAAACGGTATGGGGGCTTTGGAGGTTTAGTTCCTCACCCTCACACGTGAAAAACGATTGAAAATACGCACTTTTTGACCATTTCAATACTACGACGAGACATTTACAATCATTGTCAAGCCCACCTCCATTCCACCCGAAACAAACCATGCTCCTCAAAAAAAAAATCCTAATTATGTTACTGGTATGGAGAAGGGGTCTTTGATGCCTCAAGTTTCAACTTTAAGGGGAGAACATCTAGTGGCGAATCTCCCGAATTTTTGATATGGGGGGGGGGGCAAGAGGGGTCCATATCCGGATAGTCAAGGGGCATGGGTTATATAATATATTTTTTTCTCCAAATTATTTGGGGGCCAACTGCCCCCCCCCAAACGAAGCCCCTGAGAACATCACAGATTTATATTCATTGTTCTGAATGACAATGTTCCAATTTGTGACAACACCCTTGCTTATATGCAGGCATGGAGAGATAAGAGCACAATGAAAAATCTTGAAATAGGAGACCGAAGAACTTAGTTTACAGACGAATGTCTACCTCTCTTTCAGCCAATCCAAAGAATTATCTCATTAAATTTTTGTAATAATAATTTCCAAAAGGCAAGACAAGCACTTATTTTAGTCGACCAAAAGCCAAATCTATACTACTAGCTTTTTAAAACGGTGGAAGCACGAACATGGATAAGCTCAGTAATTTCTCCTAGTAGATGAGCAGAGGAATTTAGAAATGACGCTTATATCAAAGAGACAGGGAACACAAAGCTTTCTCCGCCCATATTTACAGTCTGGAAATTGGTTTCATGGGCATACACAACAGTCTGAAATCAAAACATAATATACATACACAAAATTTTTTTTTTAGAGCACTTACACTGTGAAGCAAATAAGTGATATTGGAAATGACGGTATATTCTTTTGAATATGTAAAAAAAAATCAATAAGGGATTCCAAGGCCCGTTTCAGACTTCACCAAACAACAAAGCGGGATTCAAATATTTACTTTTGTACTCATTACAACATTGAAATAAAATTACAGAGAAATAAAATCTTGAAGTTTTGAGCTTTCAGAAATTAATATCATTATACATCAAATATTCAGTTTTATTTTATTCTTCTTTCCAAAGACTGAGCAAGACGTATAATTTTCAGTAAAGCACCATTGACGCACAAGGCTTTAGACTTTACAGTTAGTTTGTATTGTTTGTATAGATTTCAGCTTTCAGTTGAAAAACCTTGTTTTTTATTTATTTTCTGATCGTTTTTCAAAAAATGCCGGTAAATCTGGCTCACCCTCCATGAAAAATTCCCTGGAAAGTAGGTTTTAGACTTCTACAGTTAGGGAAGGCGGGCAGTAGTCAAATTATTGTTTGTATTGATTTTTGTTCATTTTAAGCTTGATTTGCATATTCAAGTTTAAGTTTTACTCGTTTGAAGATTTACTAATTCATTTATATTAGTACCCGTTGCTTGTTTGTTTGCTATGATTGCTATGACAAACTGGGTGCATATAGTGGCTTTAGATTTAATATTAAAAAATATGTTGTTTTTTCAACTGAAAGTAAGGAGCAACATTAAACACAAAACGAACAGAGATTATTCCGTATATGTAGGAGTTTCCCCCTCCTCAATACCTTGCTCTTCACGTTGAAGTTTTTAGCACTTTTAAACAAGATTTCTATTTTAATTAAACGGTTCTTGTGTTTCAGAAGTCCTTCTTAAAAAATTGGAACAAACAGTCAAACTCTAGAGCAAGGTATTGAGGAGGGGCAACACCTCCATATACAAAATAATTTCTGTTCGTTTTAAGTTTCAATGTTGCTCCTTACTTTCAGTAGAAAAACCTTGTTTTTTATTTATTTTCTGATCGTTTTTCAAATAATGCCGGTAAATCTGGCTCACCCTCTATGATAAATTTCCTCCCCTCTCAGTAAACTCCTTCTTGGAAGGTAGGCTTTATACTTTTACAGTTAGAGAAGGCGGGCAGTAGTCAAACTATTGTTTGTATTGATTTTTGTTCATTTTAAGCTTGATTTCCATATTCAAGTTTAAGTTTTACTTGTTTGAAGATTTACTAATTCATTTATATTAGTACCCATTGTTTGTTTGTTTGCTATGATTGTTTATTTAATTTTGTTAGTTTTGGGTTTCATTTATTCTTTATTGGTAATTTCTGGTCGTTTTAAGTTTGAATTCTTAAAGGAATTTATTTCTGCTGATCTTAAGTTTAATATGGCTTTTACTTTCCTTTGAAAAATTTCTTTCTTGGAAAGTTTTTTTTTTTCTAATTAATTTCGGTTCGTTTTTTTTATTGCCAAAGTTTCAAGTTTTTTAAATTCCCCATTTCAAAATCATCAAAGTTACGAAGAAGCATGAAAACATTAATGTAGTTTTTTTTTCTTTTTTTCAACATTAAAGTTTCAAAGTTCAACATCCCTTTCAACATTCCCCAAAAGTTGTCACAAATAGATGTAGTAGCAGTTGCAAGCAGTCGCAATCACAGTTGCAAGCTGTCACAGGTGGAAGTAGTCACAGTTACAGTCACAACCAGTCTCATTTGCAGCCACTATAGTAGCAGTAGTGTCCCTGAAAGTTTCAAGCGAATACCCTTATCTCTTGTTAAGATATTGCACATAGACCTTTTTGATGATTTGAATACATAGTTTCTTTTGATTTACCTCAGCATAACATCAACATTTTCCAAATATTTGCCCCAATACACTTAACTTTTTTGGACACATCCAGGATCTCGAATTCCTCTCTTTCCTAAAGACAAATTCTGCAATATAAAAATAGAGAAATTGCATAATTTACATTAATTCCCCTGGGGGTTGTGGAAGCATGGTATCCCCAGAGACTTGACTATTAGAAGTTGTGACTATTTCGAATAAAATAGCTTTTTAAGCTGTCTATCAGTGTTAAGGAGGAGAGTCTAACAGGGCAAGAGGGGGAAAGGGGTGGCTGCCCTTAGTTGCTTTTTAAACATGTCTTTAAAGTTTCAACTTAACACCTTTAGCCATTCCTTACATATTGTTGTTCTGTGTTTGTGAAAACCATCCTGGATACAGTGTGCTTTGAATTTGTTTGACATCCCCCTCAACATTTCCTAAACGTTTTATCTTAATATTCCTAGCCTTTTTGGAGACTCGGGATCAAACATGTCACCTTTCCCCAATGGCCAACCTTGTATATAAACAATGGGCAGCTTTTTTAACTTGCAACGTTTGCCCCAGGGGCTATGGGGGCTAAGTCATTCCTGGAGGAACAGTTATTTGACTTTATTGACTAGTTTGAACAAGATGGCTATTCCACAATTTTGATCAGATATCTTTGAAGGGAAAGCAGCTAAAATGGGAATGGGAGGGGGACTGGTTGCACCACGACGATTTTTTAACATCTTCCTCAACATGCTCTGGAAGTTTAAGCTTAATACCTTCAGCTGTTCTTGTGATATTGCAGATAAACCTTTTTGGATAAACAGGATGCACATAGTATTTTGAATTTAGTTTAACCTACCCCTCAAAATTCCCCGAAGTCTCATCTTAATACCCTTAGCCTTTTCGAACACACCTAGGATAAAAAAAAAAATCCTCCTTTTTGATAAACTGGGTGCATATAGTGGCTTTTGATTTAATATTAAAAAATATGTCGTTTTTTCAACTGAAAGTAAGGAGCAACATTAAACACAAAACGAAAAAAGATTATTCCGTATATTTAGGGGTTTCCCCCTCCTCAATACCTTGTTCTTCACGCTAAAGCTTTTAGCACTTTTAAACAAGATTCCTATTTTAATTAAACAGCCTTGTGTTACAGAAGTAGCTCTTAAAAAATTCAAACAAACAGTCAAACTCTAGAGCAAGGTATTGAGGAGGGGCAATCCCTCCATATACAAAATAATTTCTGTTCATTTTGAGTTTTAATCTTCTCCTTACTTTCAGTTGAAAAACTTCGTTTTTTATTTATTTTCTGATTGTCTTTCAAATAATGCCAGTAAATCTGGCTCACCCTCCATGAAAAATTTCATCCACTCTCAGTAAACTCCTCCTTGGAAAATGTGTCCCTCATAAAATACAAACCCCCACCCTTGAAATGTCTTCCAAACAATTCCAACATTGCTGGAAATTTCCCCCTCTGTAAAAATTTTTTGCAGAAGATTCAGCCTGAAATATTCTCCTTAGCATACTTTTCAGAGGCAGCGCAATAGCGCTGCCTCAAAGTAAAGCACAATGTTGGCACAATGTGTTATTTTTGGTTTCTTTAGACCAGGGCACGTCATATCAAAGGAGTTGTTGTAGAAATTTCGAAAAGGGCTCATTCAATTGGAAATCAGAAAGGCTTGTGCCCTTTTTAATAGTCGAAAGTGATTGGAACATAACTAACACCCCTCCCACACCCACCATTTCCCCTAACACATCCAGTCAAAATTTTGAGATAGCCATTTTGTTCAACGTAGTTGAAAGGTTCGGAAATTATGTCTCTCAGGATGACACTCCCCCCAAAGCCCTCAGGGCAAGGGTTATAAGTTATACCCTGGGGGCATATAAGGTTTTATAGAAAGCATTACCGTATAAACTTCAAAAAGGACTCATTTGATTTGAAATTGAATGGGCTAGTGCCCTTATTAATAGTCAAAAGTTATTGGAGGGCAACTAACCCAGTCTTACGCCCACCATTTTCACAAACACATCCAATCAAAATTTTGAAAATTTTGTTTAACCTAGTTGCAAGTTCTGGAAATTAGGTCTTTGAGGATGAAAGCCCACCCCCCTCACACACACACACAACCCTCAGGGCAAGGGTTGTAGGCTATTCTATGGGGGCATATAAGGTTTTTATAGAAAGCGTTGTTGTAGGAACTCCAAAAAGGACTCATTTGATTGAAAATTGGTCCAAAGTGATTGGAGAGCAACTAACCCCACTCTCACGCCCACCATTTCCCCAAACACATCCAATCAAAATTTTAAGATAGCCATTTTGTTCAACATAGTTGAAAAGTCCAAAAATTATGTTGTTGAGGATGACAATCCCCCCAAAGCCCTCAGGGCGAGGGTTGTAAGTTATGCCCTGGGGGCATATACAAATTTTATAAAAAGCATTGTTGTAGAAACTTCAAAAGGGGCTCATTTGATTGGAAATTGAAAGAGCTAGTGCCCTTTTTAATAGTCTAAAGTGAATGGAGGGAAACTAACCCCCTATGAAGCCCACCATTTCCCTGAACACATTCAATCAAAATTTCAAGATAGCCATTTTGTTCAACATAGTTCAAAGGCTTGGAAATTATGTCTTTGAGGATGATGAACCCCCCACAGCCCCCAGGTCAAAGGTTGTAAGTTATGCCCTGGGGGCATATAAGGTTTTTATAGTGTTGCTGTAGAAAATTCAGAAAGGGCTCACTTGATTGGAAACTGAGAGGGCTATTGCCCTTTTTAAGTCAAAAGTAATCAGAGGGAGAATCACCCCCGCCCACACGCCCATCATTTCCCCAAACATTCCCAATCAACATTTTGATGTAGCCATTTTGTTCACCATAGTTGAAAGGTCTTGAAATTATGTCTTTGAGGATGACACCCTCCATAGCCCTCAAGACAAGGGTCGTAAGGTATGTGTTTGGGGCATATAAGGTTTTTATAGAAAGCTTTGTTGTAGAAGCTTCAAAAAGAGCTCATTTGATTGGAAATTGAGAGGACTAGTGCCTTTTTTATTGGTCGAAAGTTATCACATTGCAAATGACCTGCACCCCCTATGCCCATCATTTCCCCAAACACTTCCAATCAAAATTTTAAGACAGCGATTTTGTTCAATGTATTTGAAAGGTCTGGAAATTATGTCTGAGGATAACAAATTGTCCAAGCCCTCAGGGCAAGGGTTGTAAGTTATGCCCTGGGGGCATATAAGGTTCTTATAGAAAGCATTGTCATATATACTTTGGAGTGGGTTCATTGGATTAGTAATCAGATGTTCCAATGCTCTTTTCAAGAATCAAAGCAATTAGAGGGCAGCTATCTCCCCCCCCCCCCACATACACATGTTGTATTGTCTTGAAATGCATCTAATACAAATTTTGAGATAGCCATTCTATTCAAAATAGTCTAAATATCATATAACAGCACCCCCCCCCCCCTTTTGGCGTTGGAACAAACCCCAAAGATTAGGGGCAAGGGTTGTAAGTTATGCCCAGGGGGTATTTAAAGGTTTTTATGAAAGGGATGGTTGTTTAACTTTTGAAGAGGCCCATTTGCTTGAAAATTGGAAGTTTTAGTTCCTTTTTCAAAAGTGATGGATGGTATTTAGTCCCCCCCCCTCTTCTACAACTCCTTTCACCAAACATATCTGATTGAAAATGAGATAGCAATTTTTTTTCAAAATATTCCAAAGAACACATAATAGTGTCTCAAGGGATGACATAACCCCCTAGTGCCCTGGGGATAGGGTTGTAAGTTATTTTATGAGGGCATATAAGGTTTTTATTGAATGGGTGGTTGTATAAACATCAGATGTGGCTTATTTGATTTGAAACTGGAAATTACGAGTCAAAGTTTAAGAGTCAAAGTGATTTGAGAGCAAACAGCCCCCCCCCCTCCATGCACAGCATTTGCCTTAAAACCTCCAATCAAAATTTGGAGATGATAATTTTATTCATTGTAGTTGAATGTTTTGGAAATTATGTCTGAGGAAGACACCCCTCCCCCTACAGTTCTCAGGGAAGGGTTGTAAGTTCTGCCCTTGGGGCATATAAGGTTCTTATAAAAAAAAGGCAGTTGTATATGCTTTGGAGTGGACTCATTGGATTGTAAGCATAAGTTCTAGTGCCCTTTTTAAGAGTCAAAGTGATCAAAGTGCAGCTACCCCCCCCCCACACACACACACACAAAAACACGTCGTCTTTTCCTGAGATGTATCCAATAGATATTTTGAGACAATCCTTTTATTCAAAATAGTACAAATATCATATAACAAGACTTTTGAGGTTGATACAAACCACCAGAGCCTGAGGGCAAGGGTTGTAAGTTATGCCTCTGGGGCATTTAAGGTTCTTATGGAAGGGATGGTTGTATAAGCTTTACAGGTGACTCATTTGATTGAAACAGGAAGTACTGGTTCCCTTTTAAGAGTCTATAGTGATGGAGGTCAAGTAGCACCCCCCCCCCCCCGGCCCACCACCCCGGTTCGCCAAAGGGAGCGGATTGAAATTGTGCAATGGCTATTTTGTTTAAAATGGTCCAAAGAACATATAACAATGCTTTCAGGGTTAGCACAACTCCCCAGAGCCCTGGGGCAAGGGCTCTAAGTTATGCCTTGGGGGCATATAAGGTTTTTATGGAATATGTACTCATATTAAATTCAGATGCATCTAATTTGATTTTCAATTGGAAGTTATAGCATCCTTTTTAAGAGTCAAAGGAATTTGAGAGAAATCTCCCTCCCCTCCACACCCATCATTTCCCAATAGTTGTAGCAGTTGTAGTAGCATTAGTAGCAGTATGCAAATATCACCGTTTTTTACATCCCCTTCAACACACAATGAAATTTTTACTTAATTCCCTCCACCAGTCCTGAAGCATTGCTGATATGTCCTCTTGACAACCTATATGGGCATAGTGTGTTTTGATTTATTTCAATACAGTTACAATATTGCCCAAAATTTTCACCTTAATACCCCTAGATTTACTAGTTGGAGTAGTAGCACCAGTAAGTATAGTAGTAGCAGTAGTAGTACAGTTAATAGTAATAGTTTTAGCTTTAGTAGCAGTAGTAGCAGTAGTTGTAGGAGTAGAAGTTTTAGTATCATGATGCAAATATTGTCTTTTGGTTAGTTCAACATCCCCCACAACAAGCATTGTAATTCACACACAAAACTGACCCTAAGATATTGCTGATATGCCCTATTGACGCCTGCAAAATGATGGCAGGTTGTCATCCATACAACAGAAATATTCTCTGAAAATTTCACCTTCATAGGTTGCAGATTTAGAGCTAGCCAGGAGACACTGTGTGTATTCATTTAATGCTGCTTTTATGGTTACTGTAACTAATGATACTAATGGCATTAAGTTGAAACTTTTAGGGAATGTTTAGGAGGAGTTCCAATTAAACAAAAACATATATGCATGCAGATATTAAAAGGGCATATAAGCACTATAGTGCATATAAGTATATATGCAGCAATGCTCTACCATAGCTAGCATTATCATTGATATTTTAAAGGAGCTAATTTGATTGAAAATTATAAATTATAGTGTCCGCTTAAGAGTAAAAAATGATTGGAGGGCAATCTGTCCTCCTCTTTAGTTCATAATTTTCCAGACACTTCCAATCAAAATTTTAGGACAGCCAATTTGTTCAGCATAGCTGAATGGTCTAGAAACTATATCTCTAAGGGTTATTGGGTAGGTCAATCCCCCCCCCACAGTTATGTAATTTGCCCATTATGCTTAAAAACTAAATGTTACTTTAAAATTAAATAAAAAAACACTGTTTGTATGCTGGTTGCCAATAAAACATCTTAGCAATATACCAAGAATGAATAAGGGTAAGGTCAAATTTTTGGGGCTACTCCTATTACTACTTCTGCTCTTAAAATTTTACAAAATCAAAAGAGTGTAATTGTATCCAGGCTGTGAAAGAGCATAGATATAATTTTTTGGGAATGGTATTAAATTTTATTTATCAGGTCAACCAGAGGATGTATATGACTAAATTAAACACTACTATTTGTGTCATGATTTTCAAAAGGGTTTATGTTCTTAAAAATCGCTGAAAAATTTCTCCACCATATAAATGGCAGGCCAAACTATAAATTCTTAAAGGAAAACCAGAAAGAATCAAACTATTATTTTCTTGTTCTCTGAAAAAGACTATGTCAATATAAAACAAACAGAAATTAGTTAAAAAAAACTTTTTCCACAAAATAAGTTTTTCAAAAAAAAGTAATGAACTCCAAAAAACTAAAAATGAACAAAAACAGAATCAAATAATCTACCAAGCATACAACTACCACAAATCAGTATCAATAAATAAATGAAATGCAGAATGAACAGAAATTAAAATAAATAACAGAGTTAAACTCAAAACAAGCAGAAATTAATATAAATAGGGTTCAAAACCCCTATGCTTTCTAAAAGCCAGAATATACTTTGTACTTTACTGAAAAAAATGTTTTCACTTTTATAACTTTAAGAAATCAAAAATTAATTACGATTTTAGGGAATAAATATCAGCATATGTATATTAAACTGACAATGCACATTCATTTGATTTTTTTTCAGTAAAGTACAAATTATATTTTGGATTTTAGAAAGCATAGGGGTTTTGAACCCAATTTATATTAATTTCTGCTTGTTTTGAGTATGACTTGGTTATTTATTGTAATTTCTGTTTGTTTTGGGTTTCATTTATTTATTGATACTGATTTGTGGTAGTTGTATGCTTGGTAGATTATTTTATTCTATTTTTGTTCATTTTTGGTTTAATGGAGTTCTTGACTTTAAAAAAAAAAACTTGTTTTGTTGAAAAAGTTTTTTTAATTAATCATTTGAAAAAGACTTTCAGTTCTAATCGTTTTTCCAATCATTCCAGAAATCTGTCCTTCCATGAAAATTATTCCCTGGAAATCCAAACATGCAGAAAATTTCCCTCTGACAATTC
This sequence comes from Artemia sp. Kazakhstan ARC1039, assembly GCA_029168905.1. Classification (NCBI taxonomy): domain Eukaryota; kingdom Metazoa; phylum Arthropoda; class Branchiopoda; order Anostraca; family Artemiidae; genus Artemia; species Artemia sp. Kazakhstan ARC1039. Next base: position 77,884 of record JAQQPU010000207.1, on the reverse strand, counting down.
CTCCTGAACATCTTCAAGGGCAAAGTGAATAGGCAAAGACAAAGTAAGACAAATGAAAAGAATTTCAATAGGAATTTCAATGGGCTAATTTTATAACTTAAAGACCTATCTCAGGGACTGAGGGGAGGGTCATGTTATCTCCAAAGGCATAATTTTTTGGACTTTTTCAATAAGCTAAATAAAATGACTGTCTCAAATTTTGATCAGATGATTTTGAAGAAAAAGGGGCATGGGAGAGGGACCAGTTGCCCTCCAATCTTTTTGGTCACTTAAAAAAGGCACTAGAACTTTTAATTTCAGCTCAAATGAGTCCTCTCCCAATGTTCAAGGACCATTGGTTTGATACAATCATCCCTGAGGGAAAACAATAATAAACACACATCCATGATCTTTCTCCTGACAAAAATTACAAAATTCCACATTTTTATGGTTATAGGGGGTGGCTACCAGAAAATCCCTATTCAACATCTCCTCAACATACCTTGAAATATTAAACTTAATACCCCCTCCTCCTCATTCTTTAGATATTGCTGATATTCCTTTTTCACAACCAGCAAGCACATAGTGTTTTGATTGTGTTTGGCATACCTCTCAACACTTCCTTAAGTTTCACCTTCATACCCTAAGCCTTTTTGGAGACCCACTATTAAACATGCCCTCTTTTCTAATAAAAATCCTTATAAATTAATAACTGACAAATTACATGTTATATAGCCCTTGCCCAGAGGCTTGGAGATGTGCCAATCCTCTAGGCATAGTTATTTGACCTTTGAACTACTTATAACAAAATGGCTATCTCAAAATTTTGATCTTATACATTTGGGGGAAAAGGCATGGAGAGGGAGAGGGGGCTTGAGATAGCTATTTTGTTCAAAATAGTCCAAAAACCCTTCCTTTATGGTTGAAACAGTCCCCAGAGCCTGGGGACAAGGGTTGTAAGTTATGCCCCAGGGGCATATAAGGTATTCATAGAAAGGGTGGTTGCATAAACTTTAGAGGAGGCTCATTTGAATGGAAATCAGAAGTTCTAGTTGACTTTTGAGAGTCAAAAGTGATGAAGGGTAACTAGCCCCCCCCCCCTCCACCACCTTCTTTCTCCCAAATGGGTAGATTTCTACCAAATCATATTACTGAGTTAGGAATAAAGTGAATACACCATTCAATGCCTTTTTTTTATGCTGATTACAAATATAATAATCATCTCTATCAGAAATGAATTTCAACCACCCCCCTATACATGCCAATACAGGGTTAGGTAAGGTTGTAGAAATATATACCCTGAATTGGCATATATAGGGGGGGGGGCTGAAATTCATTTCCAATAGAAATGATTACTATATTCGTAATCAGCATAAAAAAAGGCATTGAGTGGTATATTCACTTTATTCCAAACTCAATAATATGATTTGGTAGAAATTTACCCCCAAATACATCTGATAGCCTATAAAACAGTGAGAGAGACATTTTTCTCAAAATAGTCCAAAGAAGATATAACAATGCCTCTAGGGTTGCAACAATCCCCTCAGAGCCCAATGTTAGTTATGCCCAGGGGGCTTACAAGGTTTTGACATGGAACAGGTGGTCACATAAACTTTGGATGGGGCTCATTTGATTGGAAATCAGTAGTTCTAGTGCCCCTTTTAAGAGTCAAGTGATTGGAGGGCAACCAGCCCCCCCCCCCCCCCCCTACACCCATCATTTCCCAAAACACTCCCAATCATAATTTTCAGACAGCTATTTTGTTCAGCATTGTTGAGAGGTCCAGCAATTATGCCTTTAGGGATTGCAGCTCCCCCACAGCATTCAGGGCAAGTTCTGTAAGTTAGGCAATTTGTTCATTATTTATATATAGTAAATGTTACTGAGAAAGGTGGGCATGTGTGACCTTTACTTTCTAAAAAGACAAGGATTATTCAGGTGAGCCTTTCAGAGAATGCTGAGGGGAGTGAAGAACTAAATCAAAATATACTAGGCCCATGTGCAAGTGGGTTGTCACAAGAGTATAATTCAGGAATGACTGAGTATATTAATTTGGAACTTTCAGGAAATGATGAGGGAGATGATCAATTATAGTGGCCAAGAATTTGTCAGAAGTCAGTGATAAAAGCAACCATGAATAAGCAACATTTCTCTCTAGAGATAATTTAAGTGTTTCTTGATGAGTTTAGTTACTTTAACTTTGAATTTTTTTTTGGTTTTACTGTAGCATTACCTTAAAATTACCTTGAAAAACACTTACCAGCTATAAATTGGCAAGTTAGTGCAAGGATGACAGCAATAGTCTATGTTAATATTTTCCTCATGGTGGGTAAATAAATTGGTAAAGTTCTATGAAATCATATTATTGAGTTAGGAATAAAGTGAATACACCATTTGATGCCTTTTTTTATGCTGATTACAAATATAATAATCATTTCTATCGGAAATGAATTTCAGCCCCCACCCCTATATATACCTAACCTAATCCTGAATTGGCATATATAGGGGGGGGGGCTGAAATTCATTTCCAATAGAAATGCTTATTAGGCTATATTTGTAATCAGCATAAAAAAGGCATCAAATGGTGTATTCACTTTAGTCGAACTCAATAATATGATTTCGTTGAATTTTACCAATAAACCATTATTATGATTATAATGTTTGAAACTATGATAATTAGGCTACCATCCTAGCCCTATCTTTTAGGCCATTTACTTTTTTTGCTTCATTTACTTCAGAACAACCACTCTCCATTTGTGATAGCTCCAGAATTAAACTGACTACTATTAGTCCTAATAATCTCTACTTTCAAAATCTTACCAGAAACACCTAGTGATTTTCTTAGGCTAAATTATATTCTATGGAACCAGAACTTTGTTTATTTATAAGTGATGAAAACAATGAAAGGTAATCAAATTGATTAGAGATAGAGGCAATATAAAGCTCAGTGTTACCAAATCGGAAAGAGAGGATTATGCTTTCTTGATTTCACAATTATGCTTTTCTGGAAAGAATTATGCTACATTTTTTGTTATATTCCCCGAATTCATGAACAAGTTGATCAGTTGTATGTTGGTATTTTTCTAATGAAATATAAGTGTGACTGAAATATAAGCGTAATCTGGCAATAATATTAATCCATTTCTAACTCACTGAGCAAGCAAAAGCACAGTATAAGCAACGGAAAGTAAAACTATAAACAGAATAACTAAATATAGGATAAAAACAGTTGTATTGGGATTTATCTTTCTTTCAGAAGTGGTCGACTTTGAAAACATAGTGTCCTCTCCCATCATCAAAGTTTTAAAAAATGCAACTCATACACACAAATCTTTCAATCTTTGCTTTTGGAACAAATATTGTTTTAGGAAGGGCTACATGATGGTTTTCACAATCGTGGAACCTTTTTTTCCATTATGCTCTATATGCAATGTCATAATTTAAATTAAAGACCTTACCCTGATATTACCCTCTTGCACTCGGTTATTTAATTATGTATTTTTTTTTCTTGTTTGTCATTCCTCATGTTTTGCCAGCATGACCGCCCTTATTTTTATATTTTTGTTCTAAGATTTCTATTTTATAGCATTAAAAGTGCCAGTAAGACGAGGTTTGCCCCCTCCCCCTGGAATTCAGCTTATGGGTGCCCATGTTTGCGAGCATGGTCTTAGGATGCATTAATTTTAGGTTTTTCTTATGTAATTTTTCGGTTTTTCTGATCTTTCAAAATAAATCCGGTTGTTTTAAATCATTTATAGCGGTTCCCATCTACCTTACTCCTTTTACCTCAAGGAATTTGAACTTGAATCCTTTCTTCCCGCCGAGAAAAATTATTCCAAAGATTTGGCTCTTCCCTCCTTCAACATCCCATCTACTGATCATTCCTTCCCCCACCTTTCGTCCCTATAAGATCTCGTCCCCCCAGGGAAGTGGCTGAGAAGGTTCCGAAACTAACCCCAGTCCACTGTAACACCATGTGCTACAGTAAAAGCTTTGTGCCAAGCTTTGTGAAATATCAGTATTCATCGGTCATTCAGAGCGAGAACATCTATTAGTTTAAAACAGTTAATACACAATTCAGTGCGCAAGGACGGGAAGAAGTTAGCCACGCCCCCCAGTATAGCAGCGTCTCCGGATTAAGATTCATTTCTTTGACAACTGAAGAAGAGAGCGCTACAAAGCTGCGTCCCGGGCTAAAGCGGGACGCAACGAATAAACTCTACTGCCGGAGAATATTGCTAGCAGAGATTAAGGTAGGCAATCTTAATTATCTTGAATAATTATCTTTCAGCCACCTCAACTTCCGGATGCGTCATATCCCGACGCTATTTCTCAGTTTATGCGTGAAATAAATTTCAAACTGGATTTGATCCCACAGCTCTCAAATAGTTTATCCGGTATAGAGGCAAAAATGAATAGTTTTAGTAAACAGCTAGATACAACAAAATCAGAAATTTCAAACGATCTAGCGGAAATGAGGAACAAACTCAGGGAGTCTACACTGAAAATTGACGCATTGGAGGCAGAAATAAAGCGTTATAACCTCGTGTTTTACAATTTCCCTGTGACTGGTCCATCCCAGTCGAGTTTGAAGGATGAGCTTTGTGAGTTTCTTAGCTGGTGCCTCCCAAACTTACAGCTTTCTCGGAGGGACATAAAGGATGCTTTCCGCCTGAGATCAGGCCCTGTAATAGTTAAGTGGCATGACTTGGAAATACGAAATGCGGTTCTCAGAAATTTTTTTGTATTGAAACAGAACGGCGTAGGGGTTGCTCCGGGCTACACTACGTATCAACGCGAGGCTAGAAAAAATTTAAAGCCAGTGCTTTCCCAAGCCCTAGTAAAAGGCCAAAATGCGCGGCTCAAAGGCGATAGGCTTATCATTGATGGTAAAACGTACACATACGACCGTGAATGTCAAAAAATAAAAGAAATGACGGTAAGCCACCCAATTAGGGCCCCTAATGCAGCACAGAGTAACTCAGAGATCAAGAGGTTTAAATCCCGCTAATGTGAATGAAAATAACCAGAGTTCAGTCCAGAATTTCCCTTCAGATCAGTCGGACGGTTCTGGTAATGAAAGTGACACGAACACGATAGTTGAAAGAAACAGCAACTTGCCGAAAACAATAGGAACAGGGAAAGGTCGTAAAAGTAGCGAGATTAGCCCCGTTGATAATATTTACAGTCGCACCGCTAGAAATGTACGGCAAAGAAATGAGGAGCCATCGACAAGCCGGGTTACTGAAGGAAATCAGCCACCAATTTACAGACAAAACACACGCCCGTTCAGGCAGCTACAAAAAGAACCAGCCTTGGCAGTACATGGGTATTAATAGGCCTAGGGGCGACGATTATTACCGGTTGGCTTTCCCCCCGAATGATTACGGAGCCCAATAGCATCGACAAGGCCATACACAAACCCTGAAGTTTGTATCTTGGAATGTACAGGGTATAAAAAAATAAGTTAAGTTCTGTGGAAAGTGATTTGTCAAACTTTGACTTTGTAGCATTAATTGAAACCTGGCATTGCCCTAGTGAAACTCCAAAAGTAAGAGGTTTTAATTTGGAAAGTGTATCGCGAGAGTTAGCTTCTAACAATCGTTATTTTGGAGGCATTGTAGTGTTGATAAAAGATGAGTCTTTCAAAAGTTATACAAAGCTGAAAAGTAAATCAGAAAATCTTATTTGGATTAGATTAGAATGTTGGGATGGACTGTGTATTGTAATAGGATCGATTTATATTCCGCCTCAAAATAGCTCGTACCGAAATGAAGATACGTGGAATTTGTTGGTAAAAGAATTAGATGAAAAAAGAGCTAATTTTGAAAATGATAGATTGATATTAATGGGCGATTTTAATGCTTATACTATTTGATGAAGTTGAATTAAATGATGCGTTAATTCCAGGTATTCCGTCAGCAGTCCCAGCCGTCTACACAATTCCCAGAGCTAGCAGGGACGAAAAAAGAAGAATAAATCAATCGGGTAGAAGGTTGCTGACACTATGCGCAGAATCGGGTTTGATGATTGGAAATGGAAGATTTGGAAAGGATAAAAATCGGGGTGAGTTTACCTGCGTATCTGGGGCTAAAGCAAGTTTAATTGATTATGTTTTGGTGGATATTCGCTGGGATCCGAATTACCTTAATGTGGATGTGCTTAAGCTAGTAGGATCGGACCATCTATCGGTATTTTTAGAAATTAGATCAAGGAGTGCTCCCCAAATGAGGGATATTTCAAGTGATAGTCGTATTTATAATAATAATGTTAGACGTCAGATACCTAGGGAATGGTCTACAGAGGAAAAGGTTAAATTAAGTGAAGCGTTTTCAGAGGATGATGTAGCTATAAGATTAAGTGATTTAGAGAAGATAAATAACCATGATAGATTGATAGAAGAGTTCACGGAGATTTTACATGAAATAGCAGGCCCAGTTCTAGGAAATAAAGGAGGTTGTAAGGATATAGAATTTTTTGATGAGGAATGTAGAATAAAAAAATTAGAATTGATTAAAGAAATGGAGATTTTGAGGAAAGAGGAAATAGAGGAAAATAGGCTTCGACTAGTAACAAGGTTTAAAAATGTTCGCCGGGAGTATAAACGCCTTTTAAAACAGAAGAAGAGACTGGCTATTCAAAAAGGTAAGGAGGAGCTGATCCAGTTTTATGAAAAGAGTGATACGCGGTCTTTCTGGAGAATGATAAAAAAAAGGTTTTTCCATAGCTCAGCCAAAAGTACCTGACCCGAAATCATGGCCTACATACTACAATGACACGGTTCATGAAGACTATTCGTTTGACTGCTGGTTCAGCGACGAATTATCGAATACAAAGAATGAGACCAGTTTCCCACTGAAAGAACACGATTATGATCTGATAAAACCCGCATCGGAAGAAGAAATCGAAGAATGCATAAGCGCCATGGCAGGTGGATCAGCACCTGGTAGCGATGGAGTCCCAACGATGATCTTGAAACAATTCCAACTTTTATTTATGCCCATCTTCTTGGCTATCTTCAACTCAGTTCTGGCTTCCGGAGAATGGCCATCGCTGTGGAAAACATCCTTGATTTTGCCGCTATTCAAAAAGGGAGACCCAGCGGATCACAGTAATTATCGACCGATATCTTTAGTACCTAGTCTTAGCAAAATATTAGAAAGAATACTAGATGCTAGATTAGCTCATTGGTTAGAAAAATATAGGATTTTGAAGGAGGAGCAGGCAGGATTTCGGGAAGGATATAATGCTATTGATAGGGTCTTAGTCCTACAGGCACTTGTAGAGAAATATGCAAAAGGGAAGAATAGGTTGTACGTTGCATTTTTAGATCTAGAAAAGGCCTTCGACAGTATTGATAGGACTTTCCTGTGCTTAGAACTGTTAAAGATAGGCTTACCAAGACTTTTCGTTAGGATACTAGCTGATATGTATAGAAACACATTTGGTATAGTTAAAGTTTTAGGGAAGGGATTATCGTCACCGTTTGAAATTAGAAAAGGAGTAAAACAGGGTAGTAGTATTTCGCCTAGGTTGTTCACGTTGTATATAAATGATATTGTTGACCATTTTAAAAAGGTATGGGCCCCTACAGTGTCACTAGGGAACCTGACGTTATCTCTGTTGCTTTTTGCTGATGACGCGGTGTTGATAGGCAAGTCACCAGAGGAGCTCCAAATCTTATTGAGTATATTAGAAGAATATTTAGATAGAAAGAAACTAGTGTTGAATATTAAAAAGACTGAGATTGTGGTATTTAGAGGAACTCGTGTGAATAATGATGATCAAAAAGTAGAATTTTATTATAAAGGCGAAAAAGTAAAAGAGAGCGAAAATTTTAAATATTTGGGAGCAACACTTTCAGCAAAAGGAGGATGGAAAGAGCATGTAAAACAGATGATTATGAGAGGGAAAGCAGTTTCAGCTGCCATTTTACGTAATTCAAGGCTTTCAAGTATAAAAGATTTAAAAATGCATAAATATGTTTTTAATTCTAAAGTTTTGCCTACTATCCATTACGGAGCTGAACTTTGGGGGCATGACCCGGCACCACAATTGGAGTCAATTCAGCTGCAACACTTTAAGAGATTAATTGGTCTTCACGTAACGACCCACAATCAGGCTATAAAAGGTGACCTAGGTATATTTTCGCTGAGAATGAGTAGATTAGCACAGATGATCCGGTACTGGCTAAAGGTTTTAAGTCTGTCAGAAGATAGGTTAGCAAAGGCAGCTTATGTGGAGATGCTACGGTCGAAACGTAAAAGATTGTGGCCGTATCAAATAAAAAATGTTTTAGATGGATTAGGATTATCATATATTTGGAATGAGGGGCTAGGTCCCTCAGATCAGGGTGAGTCGTTTTTGGCTATGATTGTAGAAAGAATAAAAGACCAGGAAGTCCAAATGTGGACCCAGGCAGTTAAAACATCTGAAACATTGAAGTTTTATTCCCATGTAAAAGAGATATTTGGATTCGAATATTATTTTAAACTAGGATTACCGGGGGAGACATTGAGGACTTGGTTTCGGATCCGAGCGAATTGCCTGCCACTAAAAAATAGAAAAAGAGTATCTGAAAGAAATAGGGTGGCCCCAGATGCAAATGCAGATTACTCTTGCCCCAGATGTAACCTAGGTATTGAGGATGTCGCCCATATTCTCACCGAGTGCCAGCAACTTTCTCTATTAAGGGAAAAGTATTTTGAGGGTGGTAACTTGGAGTTCCCGGGGATCCTGAAAACGACTGTAAAAAGATCAATCAGGCAGTTATGTAATTATGTAAATGAAGCGCAGACATCAATGAGTGAAATTTGATATTTATGTTATTTTTCCTGTGGAGTGTGATTAAGAATACTGTTCTGTATGGCCTGTTTTTTTTGGCTTATAATAAAATTATTATTATTATTATTATTATTATTGCAATGATCTGTTGTGTTTTTATTGTTTAGTTTGTTTTATCCTGACGAAGTTTTATCAGACTTTAAGTCCGTTTGAGTTACTTCTACGAATTGGTTTCATTGGATACTTAATTCATCTACATCTGAGTCTCCGTTATATAAGGGAAGGGATTTTGAAATTTCCACTGTTTTGGCAATAAGTTTTTGTTTTAGTAATTGTTTGTTTGGATCTAGCGACATATTGGCTAGTTTTTTTTCAAAAATAATTAAAATTCGGCACTGAGGTGTTTCTTTTTTATATAACTCGAATTTGACACTTTCAAATTTCGCTAATCTTATGAGGGGATTCTATATATATATATATTTTTTTCTTAGGGAGTATACTTTTTTGTTACTATCTTAAGGGGACTTAGGCCTAACAAAATATTGCACTTTCTCTATGCGTAGTATTTCTCAATAATCTTTTTTAAGTGGAAAATTTTGTCCTTGTGTTTTGCTCCTTTAAACAGGCCGCGCCAATTCTAATGTGGGGGTTTATTTATTATTTCTTTTGTTGGTGTTTCGTGGACTTTATACCATAGTAGAGGGGGAACTTCGTGTGATGGGGGATTAAAACAGCGGTTCAAGTGGGGAGCATATATTAATGGCAATACTGACTCGAAATCAGACTACTTGGATTCAGATTCCTCAGGGAGCAGGTGGAGCCACAAAAACTAATTTTCTTGAGAAATACTAACATGAAGTTACAAACTTAAGAAAGTAATGTATTTATTTTTACTCACATTAGCCGTACAAAGCTGGTTCAAGAATATAAAAATTATCTGTATAGCACTTCACTGTCATAAGCACAAGGACAATGTTATACACTGGGGCATATACAATGCAACGTAGGTTCACCAATGTTCTGATAATAATTGTCAAGAATTATCAATAGTTGATCACTTACATTACACTGTTCTCAAACTCTACTCGAAGACTCATCTAGACTCATTCTAAACTCCTTCTGGACTGATTATAGACTCATTATAGACTGATTATAGACTGACTCAAAATTGCTAAGTTCTACGAACTATACTCTCCAATTTCACCAGGGGTTACTTTCAGGTGTTGCTAAAAAGTATATTCCGTTGTTCTTATTGGACGAGGAATATACCAATTGGGTATTTTGACTACAACATAATTGATGGTTGCAAGACTGACATTTCAGAATTTTTACTGTCAAACAAAGTTTTTGTATTACATTGTTTATGTCCTACTTTGCATAATTCATAGCTACGACATTGACATTTTTCTATTTTTCCTGTCGAACAGAAGTCTGGTCTAAAATTGTTTATTCTACTTTGTATCTTTTTTTATTGGTGAAACACTGTTTCGCCATTGGCTACTTTGTTTGCACCTGCGAATGTTGCTCAATACTAAATGATATCATTCTTTTGCACCTGAGATATTGACGCCGCAAATTTTATTCAAACCAAAAATTTGTATTTTAACCTTAAGGTATATGGCTGTAAAACTGACGTCTCAGAATTAATTCTGTCAAAAGTTTTGTATTAAAGTTGGTCGTGTTTTATTTTACATAATTTATAGCTATTGAATGCCTCTTAATTAAGCAGATTGCACGACGCGAATTCCATGTCCTTTAACTTAGCGTTCTGTTAGAAAATATTATCTCATTTAATAACTTGACAAGGGGCTTTCTACAGTAGAGATGGGGGTCCGACTCCCACGAGAACACCCTGCTGCCACCT
>JAQQPU010000207.1:29634-54877 GCA_029168905.1 Artemia sp. Kazakhstan ARC1039 | reverse complement strand
AGGTGGCAGCAGGGTGTTCTCGTGGGAGTCGGACCCCCATCTCTACTTTCTACTTCTCAGATTTTGATTCCGTTACAAAGAGTAGGAATAGTTTTTTAGGGAAAATAAAAGGCCTTTATTGATTTAGCTCGAACTTAAAAACGGAGCCAGTAGCCAGGCCAGTTAATAACAGAACACCAGTTGAAGACACAGGCAGAGTCTATGAGACATGCCCCACACCTATGAAGTATTTAAAAAGCGCCAAGTATTTAAAAAGTATTAAAAAAGCGCCCCAAGTACTGAAAAAAGGGCACAAGTCTTGAGCTGCCTAACTCCCGAATAAAGCAAAGAGCAACTGTGACAATTTTTTTTACAATTTTTTTCATGAATTAAAAAATTATCAGTTTAAAAATTGTGCGTGGTTTTGATATCTTATTAAACTAAATATATAGTCATGTTTCAAAATTTCTTAATTAGGGTGTTTTGTTTTTCTTTTTGCCTATGTGTTTGTACTGTAACTACCCAAAAGCCGTTTTATAGGCTATCAACGGAACATTAAAACTCGAAACTAGCAAAAAATTAGGATGACCGGTTTTTTTTTGAATATATTGTTTAATAGAAAAAAAAATGAGAATCATAAGCAGCAAAATATACAATTTTTTTTTCTTCAGACCAGGGCACTTTGAATGGAAAGGGGTATCATAGAAATTTCTTAATGGACTCATTTGATTGTAAATTGAAAGTTCTAGTGCCCTATTTGATAGTCGAAAGTGATTGGAGGGCAACTAGCCCCCCACTTTTTAAAATAGGTTTTTCTTTTCATCTAGGGCTTCCAGGGCAAACAAATCTTGCAAAAAAAAATGCCTATTCCACCAGTTGATACGACTGGTATTGTTCAATAGCTTCAATTCACGAAAATTAAACGGACTAGGTCGTATCCGGTGCCTCCCTTTCCTGATATTTTTGTTTGATACGTAAAAACATAACGCTATTTATTCAAATGAATTTCTGATACGTTATTTTAACTTTTTTGTACCCCCCCCCTTCAAAAATGGTAGAAACGGCCCTGGGAAGTGGTTGAGGGCAAAAGAGTATTTTTCATTATCTAGAGAGGAAAAATTCATTGATTGTTTCAATTTCTTTAACAAAAATAAGAAAAAAAACTTTGTCAATGATAACACCACGACAAGATTTTTTTGAATCTAAGACGGGGAATGCAGAATTTCTTTTGTAAGACCCTCCCCCCCCCAATTGAAGCTAATGGTAATGCTACTTGGTAATAATACAAGTTATATCGTGACATTATTAAATTTGCTCCAAATATGGAAACAAAAACTGGATTTTTAATCACCGAAGCAAAAATTTATTAGCTAAAAATCTAAAATTTTACTAATATCTTTCAAAATAAATCCGGTTGTTTTAAATGCTACTCAGTAGCAGTGTTGCCAGATCGGAAACAGAGGATTGTGCTTCCTTGAGCCCAAAATTATACTTTTCTGGACAGAATTATTCTACAATTTTTGTTATTTTCCCCGAATTCATGAACAAGTTAATCAGTTGTAAATTGGTATTTTTTAGATGCAAGACAAGTCTGAATCTATCTTATCTTCATAAAAGTTCCAAATAGAATATAATCTGGTAATAACGTTAATCTATTTCTAACTCACTATGGAAGCAAAAGCACAGCATAAGCAACGGAAAGTAAAACTACAAACAAAATAACTAAATATAGGATAAAAACAGTTTTATTGAGAGTTATCTTTCTTCCAGAAGTCGATTTTGAAAACATAGTATCCTTCCCCATCACCAAAGTTTTTTTTTCATATATGAAAAAAATAAAAAAAAATGCAACTCATACACACGAATCTTTCAATCTCTGCTTTTGGAACAAAGATTGCTTTCGGAGGGGCCACATGATAGTTTTCAGAATCGCGGAACCTTATCTGATTCTATGTAGGGACGTATCTGCAAGTTTCTCTTTTCACGGATTTTTCGCTAAATAAATCTGTATTCATTTTGTTTTTCTTCATATACGAAAAAAGAAAAAATGAAAGCAACTCATACACACAAATTTTTCCATCTTTGCTTTTGGAACAAATATTGCTTTCGGATGGGCTACATGATGCTTTTCAGAATCATGGAATCGTGTTGCTACTGAGTAGCAGCACCAAATTTTCTGTTTGTTAAACAGAGTTTATTAAATTTACATTAGCCACTTTCTTTTTACTGATTAAAGTAAATTAATAAATTTATAGAAGAATTATTTCCAATAATACGTTGCGTTGACATGTTGGATAAAGCAGCACTTTCTGATCAAAGGTTAGCAGGTTCAATCCCATTTGTTGCAAGGAAATTGATTATGTTCCTTACTAGCAATAATTTTTTTGAATTTAAAATGATACCTTGCGATGAAATTTTGGATAAAGCTGCACCTTCTGATCGAAGGTAAGCAGGTTCAATCCCATTTGTTGCAAGGAATTTGATTGTGTTCCTTACAAGAAATATTTTTTTTGAATTTAAAATGATATGTTTTGCAGGCATTATGACATGATTAATTATAAAGAAAGCCATGACAGATTGTCCGAGGGATTGAGATTCAAATCTGGGATAAGCCCTTTTTAGGATTGTATAAAAATGATGTCATTTCATTTGTTGATATATAAGTCTATCTATCATTCGTACATATATCATTCCTAGGGCAGAACTAAGGTAGATAGTCATAGAATCAAGAAATGAAAGATTGAATTGATTTTGGGTTGACGCATGATGGACAATGTCCACTGGACTTGTATGCCAAATCTAGGACTGGATTTCCTTGGACTCTCGGGTGGCGAACAAGAGAAGCCTAAGTGCAATGGAAAGGCTCACCATGGGAGCGACTCCTTCACAATCTGGTCTGCTTTTCAGCTAGAAAAAATTGATTAGCTAAAAATCTAATATTTTACTACGGATTTATTTCTATCTTTCGAAATAAATCCGGTTGTTTTAAATGCCACTTAGTAGCTCAAATCAATGAAGCAAATGGGAGGATTTTCAGATTTTGAAAAATAAAGTACGAGTGACAAGGTTTGTCAAAATGTTCGGTTGCAATTATCAAATAACATTTATTTAACTTATGGTTTTATTTTTAGATTTTTCTTTAAAGTATAAAACTTTTCCCCACATGTCAAAGATTATTTTAAAATTTTGATAATAAACACAAAATTTTCTAGTCGAGACTTGGACAAAATTGTGGCCTTAAATCAGAAATATATGATCTTATCCCTTTAGCTGACGTTTGTCAGAACTAGCATTGATAAATGGCGTTAGTTCACGGTAATTTAGGGGGGAACATAACAGTATTTTTCAAAATCTAGAGAGAAGAATTTTGTGGTACGTTCAATTTCTTTAACAAAACTATCCAAGAAAACATGCTTAAATAGTATGAAAATACCACGAAAAATTAACTTGTCTTTAGATTTTTAAAAAGTTCACGGAGAGTTTTGTTTTAAGAGGAACTCAAGTTTTCGGGGTGAGTATAAATAGAGCAAAGATACATGAGTTGTCAATCAATTGTAAAGCAAATGCCTTGTAAGAAACAATTGGTTTTTGAAAAAGATTTTAGTTGTGAAACAAACTTAACTAAGAGATTAAACAAGATTAATATGGATCAAAGAGTTCCGCAAACAGGAAGCGATGGGATTACGTTTGAGAGGTCTTTATTGCGTGAAATTTCAGCAAGAAAGAGAAGGCAAAGTGTACACTCTATGACGAAGGTCCAACCCGTTGTACCTAAAGTTTGGGAACAGTTTTTTAGGGAAAATTAAAGGCCTTTATTGATTGAGCTCGAACTTGAAAAACGGAACCGGGAGCCAGGCCAGTTAATAAAAGAACACCAGTTGAAGACACAAGCAGAGTTTATGAGACACGTTCCAAAGCCAATCTCAGTTATTACTAGACCAAAAATTGCAGCAAAGAAGCTTCCAGTATTTATCAGACCTAAAATAGCTAGGATAATAGACTCTGAATCATGCAACCCATGCATTTGAAATTAGACCAGGCATATGAATTTATCAAAAGTATTTCAAAAGCTGCACAAGCCCTGAGCTGCCTAACTTCCGAATGAGCAACTGTGACAATAGTTTTTGGCTATATTTTCGTGACTTAAAAAATTATTAGTTTAAAAATTTTGTGTAGTTTTAATATCTTGTTAAGCTCAATATTTAGTCATGTTTCAAAATTTCTTAATTAGGGTATTTTTTACTTTTGCCTTTGCGTTTGTACTTTAAACTACCCAAAAGCACTTATGCGGACACAGTATACTATTTTTTCTTCTTCAGACCAGGGCTTTTTGTATGGAAAGATGTGTCATAGAAATTTCCTAATGGACTCATTTAATTGTAAATTGAAATTTCTAGTTCCCCATTTAACAGTCGAAAGTGATTGGAGTGCAACTAGCCCTCCACTTGTTAAAATAAGTGTTTTCTTTTTATCTAGGGCTTGCAGGGCATACAAATCTTGCAAATAAAATACTAAATCCACCAGTTGATACCACTGGTATTGATCAATAGCTTCAGTTCACGAAAATTGAAGGGGCTAGGTCGTATCCGGTGCCCCCTCCCTTATATTTTCGTTTGATACGTTAAAATATAACGCAATGTATTTAAAAGAATTTTTGATGCGTTATTTTAACTTTTTTGTTCCCTCTCCCCCCTCCAAAAAAATGACAGACACGGCACTGGCGAGGGAGTGGGGCAAAAGAGTATTCTTCATTATCCAGTGAGGCAAAATTCGTTGTTTTTTCAATTTCTTTAACAAAAAAAGGAAAAAAATCCTGTGTCAATGATAATACCATGACAATATATTTTTGAATCTAAAACGGGGAATACATAAGAAAATCTTGTAGGAGCCCCCGCTCTCCATTGAAGCTACTGGTATTCATACATGCTACTTGGTAATAATGTAAGTTATGTCGAGACATTATTAAATTTACTCCAAATATGGAAACAAAAGCTGATTTTTAATCACCCAAGCAAAAATTGGGAGTGCCAGATCCGTTTTCGAGTATACTTTTAATATGAAAAGTGACAATTATACAAAATGGGCCCGATAAAGACCCATACCAACTGCTGACCGGGGCTAATGTCGTATGACTTGCACGATATATCGAGACTGGGTACGCAGTCCCCGATTGCCAAAAATTACGTTGCTGAGTTAGTAGAGTAGTACCTTCCATTTCTACGAGACATATAGGAATTACCATGCTATTCTACGAGACTATACACCTTTTCAAAGAAAGGGAGTAGCCCCTCGCATCTAGGTTCCATTTCTACGGAACCTCTACACCTTTTAAGAGAGAGGGAGTAGCCACTCGCGCCTATGTTATACTTTTCTTACTTTACGTTCCTTAGCATACATCAATTGATATGAATGGTACATGACTTGGCAGACATATTTTTTAAGTTCAATAACCAAAATTCCTTACATTGCGTATTCAAAGGATGGTCTCATTCTAGAAATATTGGTTTACAGCTGGAGGGCTTATGCTCTTTTTTTCGCTATAAACTAAGATACAATTGCTCTTTCTGGATCAGTTGATTAATAGAACTTGTAATAAGCCTATTAGAATCAAATTTATACAATTTTCTAATGGAGAACAAAAGAATTATGCTGCTAAGTAAATATATATTATTCTTGATTTATCATAAGAACATAATCCCCTTTTTTTCATGTATCGTATTTAAAAATGTGCTTTATGGCATTCCATACAGGTATTGTTGTTCTCTCCTCCTTTTTATATGTTCTTTTCTAAACCCTTTTAATGTATATATTATTTCACTCTTTTTTTTAGTTATATCAGTTTTTAACTTTCTGACATTTTGCAGCTTAATATTTTTGACGAATTTTATGCGAGTAATGCACAACTAAAAATAATTTGTGTTTCAGCAAAATGCATTCTTTCACATATGTTTGCTATGAAATAATTATAAATATTTAGAAAACTACTAGAAATATTTTGACCAATTTAAAGAGCCAACTACAACCAACTACAATGAAGTTCGAATATTGCAGTATTTCTTTTCCGTCGTCAAAAGAAACACGTCAAAAATCGTCAAATGTACAGAAATATTTAACTAATTTTAGTCATTATGATGAGTTATATCAAGATGCACCACTGACAATCATGGATAAATCCAAAAAATAACCAATTAACCACAGTATCATTTTCATTCACTTCGTGACTCCTTAGAGCATCGAATTGATCGATAATAAGATCCCTGGTGTTTGCCTTATTTGTTTATATGATTTAATATTTCATTCTACAAAGAATAAAATTAAGCACGTATTGGTACTTCTTTTTATGCTCTGTAATTAATATTGAAGAAAAATTAAGAGACGACTTAATTGCGCACGAGAAAGCAAATATATATGGAAGATCGGTGGCTCATTGTTGGGGGTGTGTGACTGATGCGTCAAAAACTGCACTTTTATGCCTATTTGCATTCATAGCTTGACCGAACTTAATAATTGGTGTTCGGCTCAGAGATGGCATACGTGTACTAAAGTTATAAAAATAATACTAAAAACACGGTCAGCGAGCTCCTCTTAGCCTAATCAAATCCAGATCGCTTCAAGGTGTAACAAACTTGGCATATGAAAAACCCGCCTTTGGTTCGTATATTCTTCAAAGGAATAATCAGTTAATAATTTTTAATCAGCTACTTGTATGCACGCGTGTGTATTTACTCAAGGGGTAATTATTGAAGAAAAAGGAGTTTGGAGGGGTTGGGTAAAAAAACTTAATCAGATAGTGCCTTAACTTTGATATATGACTTTAGCTATTTATTTAGTAGCTGGTAAACATCTGACTAGACATGAAATGCCAACATCTTACTAACCCATTGTCGGCGATAGCACCTCCTAAAATGAACAATAGAAGAATTCCATTTTGTCTGTCCCGATATCAATTGCTATGTTGGTGCTCTGAGTCCACGTCAAATAGGTCATGGATTGGACTACTACAAGGGGCGTACTACAATGTCTGGCTATGATCTTGGTAGCTGGTTTGCTAGGTTATTTCGTTCTGCACTACCCCTTGCCAGAAAATATCTTGTTCCTGCTGCATCAAATTTTGCTGCCTCAACACTACAGGATTGGGTATCGGGTAAGAATTTCAACGAGAGTTAAGGAAAATATTAGATCTTCAGCAAGAGCCGTTTGTGAGGAATTAAAATCTCAGCAAAATGGGAAGGGGTTGAAAAGAATGCTGGCGCGTCATTCACTCATCAGTCTCTACCTAGACGGGAAGCGAAAGACATCAACAAGGACTTTGAGGAATAAAACGACGAAGACCAATAAGGAGAAAAAGAAAAAGATTGTTGGATCACAAGAAGGATTTCTTTTGTTAAGATGACTTATCTCCCCCACAAGGAATCACATCGATCAATCAGTTCCTCATCGAATCTATTCAATGCTGAAAATGTTGAAGTCAGTGTCAAGTATGGCTACTATGAGCAGTTTCATCCCCAGCAACCCCTCTCGGAAAATATACACTTTCAAATATTTTCCAATGAAGACTATTTGAATTATTTGTCATCAACATTTATTGATTTAAATGTTGCAGTGAAGAAAAAGTCAGATAATACAACTCCAACTGCTGCCGATGGTATCTCCTACGAAAACTGTATTCTACACAACCTGTTCAAACAAATTAATGTATTTATTAATGGAACATTGGTGAGCACTAGCAACAGTTTATCCAACTATGCAAGCTACACACAATTTATGATGATGACACCAAAGGCATATAAGGAGTTTAGAGGACAGTCATTGGGCTATTAATATCGATTAGGTGTTGATACTGACGGTGAGATGACTACTGCAGTGACCCAGGAGTATTATATAGTTGGAAAATTAAATCATGAGATATTCAATATATCCCAATGGTTACCCCCTAATGTCAAGATTGACATAAAGTTGTAACTAGCCCCGTTGAATTTCATTTTGAGAAAAACACTTCCCGCAGCACCCGATGCAAATGTCATTATCAAATCGGCAATTCTTCATGTCCGAAAACAACAGCTTATGAGCTCTGTTGCATTGGCAGTGGAAAAGCTAAGAGCCAATGGCAAAAACATTATATTTCTTGTCCCCCATACAATCACCAATCAGCGTCATATTGCCACCGGGTCTCGTAGCTGTACCAATTCATCATTTATCAATGGAGATATCCCATCATAACTCTCTTTGGCCTTTGTGAAGAGTGGCAGTGCCGTTGGATCCTGGACTGAATCCCCCCATGATTTTAATTTTGTCGGTCTATCTAGCCTTGTGTGCAAAGTGAATGGTATTCCACTGTACACTCTATCATTTGACAAAAAATCATATAGAACTCTGTATGAGTTGACCATTTAATCCCTATATCATGACTCCCAACTATTTGAAAATGGAATAACCGATTCAATGTTTTCAAAAAATCATGGCGTAGTTGTTTTGGACCTGTCGGGGACCCAGGATATGAGCATAGTACGAACAGGGAATGCACGTTTAGAGTGCACATCTGCCGATGCTTTGACTGAGAGTATCACGCTAATATCATTGAATCAATTTGAAACGTATTGGGAAATCACACCCGACGGCAGTGTTCGACTAGATCTAGCACCATGAAAACAAACCAAATAATCAACGTATTTAATATGGATCCATACATGTCTCAGTACAAGTCCTATTGCATACCATCGGACTTCATTGAAAAAATTCCAAGTGTTAACAATACTCTAATCATTGTTAATAGCAGGCCATCGACTTTGAAGACAGGCCATTGGCTATGCATCTTTCAAACAGCGAAGAATATTGAGTTTTTTGATCCTCTTGGCCTATCATATAAATTCTACACTCCACACATCAGCAACTTTATTGAGAGCAGTGGGAAAACTATTATTCAAAATCAAAGGAGAGTAAGGGATTTAACGACTAAGACATGCGGATTTCATGCTCTACTCTTTTTCATGTTCAGATATCGTGGCTACACCTACAATCAGTTTCTCGACATCTACGTTGATTTTCCTCGATTGAACGACTTTTTAGTGGAAAATATACTTACAAGCGTGTTTAATATTGATTTTAGTGCCCTACGAATAAAATGTTTTAAAAATGTATGTGAAATTGTTTATTAATAAAAATAATGTATATACATGATATAAACGACTTTTCTACTCTTTACATTCCATCTTCTACTAGGTATAGGTATTTGTCGAGAACAACTAATGCAGGTAGATTATCTGAATTCACAGTATTCTGATCCAAATGTGCTGCAATGTCAGGGTCACATATTCTACAATAGAGTGTAACTTCACTCTTGTCACATCTCTTTGTATAGTCAATTATGCTATTCTCATTCATTCTATAGAATTCACATGTTTCAATTTGTTTATTTGAAGCAATGTCACAAACAGTGTCCTCAAGTGGCGAATCACATCCCGTCACAGCCAAATAAAAATCAGTGGGCTTATAATCATAGTAGCCATCGTCGTCACAACGATGACGTAGAAACCAAATTCTTTTGTTGTTAAAACAGTTGAATCGTTGACCCGGCTCATCCTCTCAAAACAATCTAAAGCCACGACGATACCAATCTCTTAGCAATAAACTAAAATCACGCTTAGGATTCTTTCCAATCATACCAGGATATGTATTCTCCCACTGATTACATTTATCATAGTGACAATTCGAGCATAAGTGCCCTCTAGGATGAGAGTCACACACCACTTCAAGACAGGAATTACAACCTTTAATTTGTGCAGCCTATCCTCTATGCAATTTACACGGGTTGCATAATCTGCAATTTTCATCGTACTCATCAATCATTCTCACATGATAACCAGCTTCCCAGTGTGTACATGCATAGTGGACATGTATGGAACATTTTTTCGTGTGTTGACACTCTCACCGCCAAAATGAAACTGAGCTATGAACAAAAAATTGAGTGGGATAGAGAGAGAGAGAGAGAGGAGTAAATCATCCTTGAACTCCATCTTTTTCATGAAAAAAGTCCTAAATTTCTAAACTAGTGTTTAAAAGCATATCCACAATATCATTTTGCTGTGTCGTGATTAATATGTCAATAAATTGTGTAAATACATTTGGACCACAACGTAAAAGCTTCATGCAATAGTCTAATGATGGAGAATCAGTTTTCACTATATCAACAAGCATTCCCTGAGAAAATATCTTCCTTTGAATAGACAGCTCTAGAAAATCATCATCTAGAATCAAACGTTTTTCCATAAACACAAGATTCCCCATAATTCGCTCTTTCTCAAATCTATTCATTGTTTAGAGTCCTAAACAATGTCTTAATAAAAGTCTTTAGAGTCTCCTCCATTTTAAATTTGCTCAATGATATTACGTATCTACCATACATATCATCCGATTCAAGGCTTAGTCGACATCCTCGTGTTATTTCCACAGCCACGTTTGGTACTCTTGTGTAATTGCTGCTGCTACCTGCTCCACCATCAAGTTCCAATAGTGTAAATGTTCCACTCATTTTCTCTACTAATATCGTCTACAATAAACTAATCTCTCTGAATTCAATTCTCCTACTAATATGAACTACAATGAACACTCCTTTTATTTGAATCCAATTATTAATCAAGTTATCGTATATGGAGTAGGCTCCGCTCTCTGTGATTGGTTCCAAAAAATGGGCGTTGCCTCATAAACCAGTCTGGTTGCATTACACAATTTCAACTACAGTTCCAAAACGTGTTTGATTACTTTGCTTGGAAAGGTACCAAGGAACATAATCTACTCAAATAGCATGGGAAGGAACATAATGTACTAGAATCCATACGAAATTGCAAGGGGATACTCACTCTCTTTGAAAAGGTGTATAGCTCTCGTAGAATAGCATGGTAATTCCTATATGTCTCGTAGAAATGGAAGGTACTACTCTACTTGAGTTAACCCCAATTAGGCTAATTACAGGGGCCAGCCAATTTAGCCAATATTAGGCGTGGCTTTTACAAGCGATTGCTCGTTTAAACTGCACGTACACAATATCGCGCGCAAAGGCCACTACTACTACTACTACTAACAGCTCACCACAGCACCAAGCTTCCTGAGGCCAAGACAGCTACGCACGCTCCTCCTCCATCCCAATCTATTCAAAGTCTCCCTTTTTACACCCGCCCATGAAGTTCCCATTTCCTTTAAATCTTTCTTTATGACGTTCTCCCACCCCAGACGAGGACGACCTGCTTTCCGTTTAGCCCTAGACGGTTGGCCGAAAAGAACAATCTTCGGCAATCTGTCAGCCTTCATCCACAAAACGTGACCTAGCCACCTCAACCTTTCTTTCATAATAGCCCTAGATAGTGGTATTGAACCACATTTTTCGTATAGCCTACAGTTTGACATATGGTCAGTCAGCCTGTTACCCAGAACAATCCTTAAGCAATTTCTCTGGAAAACATCAAGCAAATCTTCATCCGCTTTTCGGAGTGCCCGGGCGTCACTCCCTCGCCAGTACTGTGTCTCTCATTTTTTTGGAGGGGGAGAGGGAATAAAAAAGTTAAAATAACACAACAAAAATTCGTTTAAATACATTGCGTTATATTTTAACGTATCAAACGAAAATATCAGGGGGGGGGCACTAGATACGACCTAGTCCCTTTAATTTTCGTGAATCGAAGCTATTGATCAATACCAGTGGTATCAACTGGCGGAGTTAGTATTTTATTTGCAAGATTTGTATGCCCTACAAGCCCTAGATGAAAAAAAAAACTCATTTTAGCAAGTGGGGGCCTTGTTGCCCTCTAATCACTTTCGACTATTAAATGGTGAACTAGAAATTTCAATTTACAATCAAATGATTCCATTAGGAAATTTCTACGACACATCTTTCCATACAAAGTGCCCTGGTCTAAAGAAAAAAAAATAGTATGCTGTGCCCGCATAAGGGCTTTTGGGTAGTTTAAAGTACAAACACATAGGCAAAAGGAAAAAACACCCTAATTAAGAAATTTTGAAACATGACTAAATATTGAGCTTAACAAGATATTAAAACTACGCAATATTTTTAAACTAATAATTTTTTAAGTCACGAAAAAATAGCCAAAAACTATTGTCACAATTGCTCATTTGGAAGTTAGGCAGCTCAGGGCTTGTGCGGCTTTTGAAATAGTTTTGATAAATTCATATGTCTGGTCTAATTTCAAATGCATGGGTTGCATGATTCAGAGTCTATTATCCTAGCTATTTTAGGTCTGATAAATACTGGAAGCTTCTTTGCTGCAATTCTTGGTCTAGTAATAACTGAGATTGGCTTTGGGGCGTGTGTCATAAACTCTGCCTGTGTCTTCAACTGGTCTTCTTTTAAATGGTGTTCAATTGTTTCTTACGGGGTTGTAAGAAACAATTGGTTATTTCAAATAGAAGATTGAATATGGTTTGTTTAAGGTTAATTTTTTTAAGGTTTTTTTTAAAGATTTTTTTAAGGATTAAAAGATTTTTAAGGATTAAAAGATTAAGGATTAAGATTTTTTTAAGGATTAATTTTTCTTAAGGTTTTTTTTAAGATTAAAAATTTTTTTTAAGATTTTTTTAAGGTTAATTTAGACGAGGTTACGTGCGCGCACGTAACCTCGTCTAAATTAACCTTAAAAAAATGAAATAAAGCTATGTCAACTTTGCATGTCTCTCTCACTATGTATGCGCCGTCGCGGTGTGTAACCAATCACCAATCAAGTTATTGTATATTGAGCAACCTCCGCTGTCTCTGATTGGTCCCTAAAAATGGGTGTTGTCGAAAAAACCAGTCTGGTTGAAAACGTGGAGTTTTCGTACTGCTCACTTTTTTGCAATGTGTAGGAACCAGTGGGGAATCCCCGCTCGTTTGGAAAGGTGCCAAGGAAAGGCAAGCAAATAGCAGGTAGTTTCAAAACGTGTTTAATCACGTTTCTTGAATGAAGTATCTGTACTGTATATTCAAGAGGTGAAATCAATAAAGAGCTTGTTACTTACTTACAAATATTTTCATAATTTCTTGATCTGAGAATTTTTTCATAATTTCTTGAATTAAATTTCTCCATCGTGTAGCTAAGTGAAAATTGTTTGTGATAAAGAGAAAAAAAAGTTACTTACTTGCGATTTTTTCATAATTTCTTGAATGAAGTATCTGTACTGTATATCCAAGAGGTGAAATCAATAAAGAGTTTGTTACTTGCTTACAAATATTTTCATAATTTCTTGAATGAAATTTCCGTATTGTGTATCCAAGAGTTGACTTCAAGAAAGAAATTGTTACTTACTGAAAATTTTTTCATAATTTCTGGAATTAAATTTCTACATCGTATATCTAAGTCGTGAAAACAATAAAGAGTTTGTTACTTACTTATAATTTTGTCATAATTTCTTGAACGAAATGTCTTTTTGTTTATCCAGCAGGTGAATTCAAGAAAGAATTTGCTACTTACTTACAATTTTTTCATAATTTCTTTAATGAAATTTCTGTATTGTGTATCCAAGAGGTGACTTCAAGAAAGAATTTGTTACTTACTTACAATTTTTTCATAGTTTCTTAAATGAAGTTTCTGCATTGTGTATCCAAGAGGTGACTTCAGGAAAGAGTTTGTTACTTGCTTACAATTTTTTCATAATTTCTTAAATGAAATTTCCGTATTGTGTATCCAAGAGTTGACTTCAAGAAAGAAATTGTTACTTACTGAGAATTTTTTCATAATTCCTTGAATTAAATTTCTACATCGTGTATCTAAGTCATGAAAACAATAAAGAGTTTGTTACTTACTTGGAATTTTGTCATAATTTCTTGAACGAAATGTCTTTTTTGTTTATCCAGCAGGTGAATTCAAGAAAGAATTTGCTACTTACTTACAATTTTTTCATAATTTCTTTAATGAAATGTCTGCATTGTGTATCCACGAGGTGACTTCATGAAAGAGCTTGTTACTTGCTTACAATTTTTTCATAATTTCTTAAATGAAATTTCTGCATTGTGTATCCATGAGGTAACTTCAAGAAAGAGTTTGTTACTTACTTAGAATTTTGTCATAATTTCTTGAATGAAATGTCTTTTTTATTTACCCAGGAGGCGAATTCAAGAAAGAATTTGCTACTTACTTACAATTTTTGATAATTTCTTAAATGAAATTTCTCCATTGTGTATCCATGAGGTAACTTCAAGAAAGAGTTTGTTGCTTACTTAGAATTTTGTCATAATTTTTTGAATGAAATGTCTTTTTTATTTATCCAGGAGGCGAATTCAAGAAAGAATTTGCTACTTACTTAAAATTTTTAATAATTTCTTAAATGAAATTTCTGCATTGTGTATACAAGAGGTGACTTCAAGAATGAGTGTGTTACCTATTTACAATTCCTTCATAATTTCTTGAATGAAATTTCAGTATTGTGTATCCAATAGGTGAAAACAATAAAGACTGTATTACTTACTTGCGATTTTATTATGATTTCTTGAATTAAATATCTGTATTGTGTCCAGGAAGCGAATTCAAGAAAGCTATTGTTACTTACTTACAATTTCTTCATAATTTAATGAAATGAATAAAACTATTCTAAAGAATAAAGATGGGTTAAGCTTAAAGATATTTATTGCTTAAACGTATTAACATATTTTTGAAAGAATTCGCTACTTACTTACAATTTTTAATAATTTCTTAAATGAAATTTCTGCATTGTGTATCCATGAGGTAACTTCAAGAAAAAGTTTATTGCTTACTTAGAATTTTGTCATAATTTCTTGAATGAAATGTCTTTTTTTATTTATCCAGGAGGCGAATTCAAGAAAGAATTTGCTACTTACTTACTTTTGATAATTTCTTAAATGAAATTTCTGCATTGTGTATACAAGAGGTGACTTCAAGAATGAGTGTGTTACCAATTTACATTTCCTTCATAATTTCTTGAATGAAATTTCAGGATTGTGTATCCAATAGGTGAAAACAATAAAGACTTTATTACTTACTTGCGATTTTATTATGATTTCTTGAATTAAACATCTGTATTGTGTCCAGGAAGCGAATTGAAGAAAGCTATTGTTACTTACTTACATTTTCTTCATAATTTAATGAAATGAATAAAACTATTCTAAAGAATAAAGACGGGTTAAGCTTAAAGATATTTATTGCTTAAACGTATTAACATATTTTTTTAAAAAAAAAAACAACACCACATATTTACATAAAAATAGTACTTAGAGTTCACACTTAAACATCCAGAAACGATGATCCCATGATAAAGAATAGTTTTTTTACCATGTCTTATGGATTTATCACGATCAGGTATGTCCTTAGGTATCCACTGCGCGAAGAACCTAACCTCGTCTTCAGGACGGTGATAACCCCCTTCAAATTTAGGACACTTAAACTCTTCTAGATTGAAAAGTGGAATCCTAGGGTCACACTTTTGAACTAAAAATTTATCTGTAGGTACATTACCCTTTACGTAGAGTGCTTCAACCCCGAAAAAGCTGCAAATTTCACTGACTTCCTCCTGAATATTTCTCAGTTCCTGACCAGTATTATTAAGTGGTGTAATCATTCTATTATAGAATCCCAGTCTGTTTATATAATGTAATATAGTACTCCACAAGCTTTTATCATACTCAAACAGATTATAGTTCACTATCCAATGATAACAGTCAATTTCTTCGAGATCCATAAACAATAATAAAAAGCACATTCAAATATAACACCACAAGATGATTTTTTTTAATCCGATAAATTCTGTGTCATACAGTCCTATCATCTTGGAGGCTATTAATGTAGTTGTTAAGTAGAGAAATACTTCATCAAACTTTTATACCTTTGCTCAAGGTTGAATGGAGTTATGGCTAGTGAGATGAGTCCTAAAACCATCTGAATTCATTGTGGGGAGGAGTCATAAAACCTCCAGTGGGAATTTTTTAAGAAAAACACTTACATTAGAAAAAATACTATGCACAGTTTTAACTAGCTAAGGCTGTATTTGTTAAAGATGGGCCATTTTCTTAAGAAAACATTTACATTAGAAAAAAATACTAAATGTTCCTTTATTACCTAAGTAACACGACAAAAAATCAACTGAGCCTTCCCCTTGAGGCAGATCCCATATATTTTCGATTCTGAGTATTTTTGATTTCCCCTCCAAAATTGAAACCCCCTCCCCCCTGCCCTCAGAAATGGGGGAACGAAGGGCCTCTGGGCCTTCCCCTTGAGGCAGATCATGCTTTATTTTCGATTCTGAGCATTTTTTGGTTTTCCCTCCAAAATTGACCTCCCCCCTCCCCTGCCCTCAGAAATGTGGGAACGAAGGGCCTCTGAGTCTTCCCCTTGAGGCAGATCTCATATTTTCGATTCTGAGTATTTTTGGTTTTCCCTCCAAAATTGACCCCTCCCCTCCCCTGCCCTCAGAAATGGGGAGAACGAAGGGAACGTTAGATCCTATTTTAAATTGACAATACTTATCAAACATCACTTGTGTATTATACAGACCACATCGGAAAGGTAAAGCTAGGTCAAGTCACAATGTCATTCTATCATCGTTAGTCATTTTCATAGACGGATCATGTTTCAAATTTATAACAAATTACCTGAGTTAACAACTCCTTCGGGGTTACCTTAACTGCTAATCAGTTTAATCCTTTTTTTTCTCCACTGATACAATCCAATCACTAATTAGAATCATTCACACTCCTATTATTCAAAACATTAATTAATATTGTTCATTGTCTACGTAAATTAAGTTATAGGCAATACTGGTTTAGAAAAACTAGAATCTGAAACATGAATATATACAAAAAAATAATTGATATATATTGGCAGCTAAACAAGACGCACCGGTTTTCTATAGCACAGGAAGGAATGTAAAGGTCCCAAATCCATAGGTACATGCTCTGGAAAGGTGCCATGGAACGTAAAGGCCCAGAAACTTATAGTTGACCCAAAAACTTGTCTGCTTGGCCCAGAAACACGTCTGGTTGGCCCGGAAACTTGTCTGGTAGGCCAAGAAAGCCGTCTGGTAGGTTTTGTATAATTGCATATGCAATTAACATTAATAGCATTAATTAGTCTGGTAATCAACCATGGAAAGCTGCCATGGAACGTAAAGGCCGCAAATAATACAGGAAGGAACATAAATGCGGCAAATTCCATATGTACTTACTACTGACAGATACTCCGAGGGATTGAGATTCAAATCTGGGATAAGCCGTTTTTAGGATTGTATAAAAATGATGTCATTTCATTTGCTGATAGATAAGTCTATCTATTATACGTACATATATCATTCCTAGGGCCGAACTAAAGTAGATAGTCATAGAATCAAGAAATGAAAGATTGGATTGATTTTGGGTTGACGCGTGATGGACAATGTCCACTGGACTTGTTTGCAAAATCTGGGACTAGATTTGCTTGGACTCTCAGGTGGCGAACAAGTGAAGCCTAAGTGCAATGGAAAGGCTCATCATGGGAGTGCCTCCTTCATGATCGGGGCTGGTTTTAAGCCAGAAATAAATGATTAGCTAAAAATCTAACATTTTACTACGGATTTATTTCTATCTTCCGAAATAAATCTGGTTGTTTTAAATGCCACTCAGTAGCTCAAATCAGTGAAACAAATGTGAGGATTTTCAGATTTTGAAAAATAAAATCCGAGTGATAAGTTTTATCAAAATGTAATTTCGGTTTATTTAAATTATGGGTTTATTTTTAGATTCTACTTTAAAGTATAAAACATTTCCCCAAAATTCAAAGATCAATTTAAAATTTTGATAATAAACACAAAATTTTCTATTCGAGACTTGGACAAAAATGTTGCCTTGCATCAGAAATATATGATATTATCCCTTTAGCTGACGTTTGTCAGAACTAGCATTGATAAATGGCGTTAGTTCACGGTTATTTAGGGGGGAGGGGACATAACAGTATTTTTCAAAATCTAGAGAAAAGAATTTTGTGGTGCGTTCAATTTCTTTAACAAAAATATCCAAGAAAACATGCTTAAATAGCATGAAAATACCACAAAAAGTTAACTTGTCTTTAGATTTTTAAAAGTTCACGTAAAGTTTTGTTTTAAAAGGAACTCAAGTTTCCGGGGCGAGTATAAATAGAGCAGAGATACATGAGCTGTCAATCAGTTGTAAAGAAAATGCCTTGTAAGAAACAATTGAACACCATTTAAAGGAACACCAGTTGAAGACACAGGCAGAGTTTATGAGACACGCCCCAAAGCCAATCTCAGTTATTACTAGACCAAGAATTGTAGCAAAGAAGCTTCCAGTATTTATTAGACCTAAAATTGCTAGGATAATAGACTCTGAATCATGCAACCCATGAATTTGAAATTAGACCAGACATATGAATTTATCAAAAGTATTTCAAAAGCCGCACAAGCCCTGAGCAGCCTAACTTCCAAATGAGCAACTGTGACAATAGTTTTTGGCTATTTTTCATGATTTAAAAAAATTATTAGTTTAAAAATTTGGTGTAATTTTAATATCTTGTTAAGCTCAATATTTAGTCATGTTTCAAAATTTCTTAATTAGGGTGTTTTTTCCTTTTGCCCATGTGTTTTTACTTTAAACTACCCAAAAGCCCTTTTGCGGGCACAATATACTATTTTTTTTTCTTCAGACCAGGGCACTTTGTATGGAAAGATGTGTCGTAGAAATTTCTTAATGGACTCATTTGATTGTAGATTGAAATTTCTAGTGCCCCATTTAATAGTCGAAAGTGATTGGAGGGCAACTAGCCCCCCACTTGTTAAAATAAGTGTTTTCTTTTCATCTAGGGCTTGCAGAGCATACAAATCTTACAAATAAAATACCAACTCCGCCAGTTGATACCACTGGTATTGAGCAATATCTTCAATTCACGAAACTTAAAGGGGCTAGGTCGTATCTGGTGCCCCCCATGATATTTTTGCTTTGATACGTTAAAATATAACGCAATGTATTTAAACAAATTCTTGATGCGTTATTTTAACTTTTTTCTTCCCTCTCCCCCCCTCCAAAAAAATGACAGACACGGCCCTGGTGAGGGAGTGGGGGCAAAAGAGTATTCTTCAGTATCCAGTGAGGAAAAATTCGTTGTTTTTTCAATTTCTTTAACAAAAATAGGAAAAAAAAATCCTGTGTCAATGATAATACCACGACAAGATTTTCTTGAATCTACGACGGGGAATACATAAACAAATATTATAGGAACCCTCGCTCCCCATTGAAGCTACTGGTATTCAAACAGGCTAGTTGGTAATAATGCAAGTTCTATCGAGACATTATTAAATTTGTTCCAAATATGGAAACAAAAGCTGATTTTTAATCACCCAAGAAAAAATTGGGAGTGCCAGATCCGTTGTCGAGTATACTTTTAATAGGAAAAGTGACAATTATACAAAATGGGCCCGGTAATCACCCATACCAACTGCTGACCGGGGCTAACGTCGTATGACTTGCACGATATGTCGAGACTGGATACGCAGTCCCCGATTACAAAACATTACGTTGCTGAGTTAACCCCAATTAGGGTAATTACAGGGGCCAGCCAAATTGGACAATACTAGGCGTGTCTTTTACAAGCGATTGCTCGTTTAAACTGCACGTACACAATATCGCGCGCAAAGGACACTAATACTACTACTAACAACTCATCGCAGCACCAAGCCGCCTGAGGCCAACACAGCTACGCACACTCCTCCTCCATCCCAATCTATTTAAAGTCTCCCTTTTTACACCCGCCCATGAAGTTCCCATTTCCTTTAAATCTTTCTTTGTGACGTCCTCCCACCCCAGACGAGGACGACCTGCTTTCCAATTAGCCCTAGACGGTTGGCCGAAAAGAACAGTCTTCGGCAATCTGTCATCCTTTATCCGCACAACGTGCCCTAGCCACCTCGACCTTTCTTTCATTATAGCCCTAGAGAGCGGTATTGAACCACATTTTTCTTATAGCATATTGTTTGAAATACGGTCAGTCAGCTTGTTACCCCGAACAATCCTTAAGCAATTTCTTTAGAAAACATCTAGCAAATCTTCATCCGCTTTTCGGAGCGCCTATGCTTCAGAGCCATATTTGATCAGTGTCATCACTGTAGCTTCTAATATTCTAATCTTGGTTTGCAGACTTATCTTTCTATTCTTCCGAACTTTTTTTAACTGTAAAAAAACACCCTGAGCCTTGGCTATTCTTCTTTTGACATCTTCCTTGCTCCCACCATCTTTACTAATAATACTACCAAGGTAAGTGAAGCTGTCCACCTGATCAATCTTTTCATTACCCAACTTCACCTTTTCATCTTCACTTATTCCTAGCCTTAGTGACTTAGTGTTCTTAAAATTAATTTTCAAACCTATTCTAGCACCCTGGACTCGCAAAACCTCTAAAACTTCATTCATTTTGCTCAAACTTTCATCTAGGATGCTTAAATCATCAGCATAATATAAGTCCAGGAGACTTTTTCCTCCCCATTTGATTCCGTGGTCTCTCATTGCCTTTCCTGTGCTCCTTTAGACAAAGTCCATCAAAATAATCCATATAAAGGGGGATAGAACACAACCCTGCTTAACTTCTGATTTAATACAAAACCAGCTGCTAACCTCATTTCCTATCTTGACCGCAGCAGTGTTATTCTCGTACATAGCACTAATCACTTTAATACTCAATCCAAAGTCTAACGAGTATGCGAAGACTGGGTTTCTCAGATCATCAGCTCTTACTGACTTACACGACATACATCAGGTCAATCCTTGAATATTGTTGTCCTGTCTGGGGTCCCCAAGCACAAAACACTGCCTATATGTGAGAGGAACTAGAAGATGTTCAAAAACGTGCTACTAAAATAATTCTTGAACCCAGGTATTAGAGTTACGAGCATGCCATTGTGGTTATGAGCTTGCCCACTTTGTTCACCCGAAGACACGACTTGATAATGAGCTTCGGGAAATCACTCATGTCAAGCGAGAAACATCGCTCGATTCTTCCTCCAACCACACCAACCCCCAAACTCACCAGACATCAGAACAGACTACAACCCGTCAAGTGTCGAACAAACGGATTTGCAAATTCCTTCGTACCATATTTTGTTAGTGTATTAAATAAGTTATATTTTTTTTTCTTAAATGACTGTAAAAATAGCATAATTTAGCGTTCAGTTTTGTTTGCAACGAAAGCTATTTGATTAAACGAATACGAATGCGAAGTGGAAAGGAAAGACCTACCATGGGAGCACCTTCTTCATGATTGAGGCAGCTTGCAGCAAAGAAAAATTTATTAGCTAAAAGTCAAATATTTTACTAATATCTTTCGAAATAAATCCGGCTGTTTTAAATGCTACTCAGTAATTCCAATCAATGAAACAGATGTCAGTATTTTCAAAGACTTTGAAAAATACGAGTGACAAAGTTTGTCAAAAATGTAATTTCCGTTGCAATTCTCAAATAATTTAATTAACTTATCGGTTTGTTTTTAGATTTTCCTTTAAAGTATAAGACATTTCCCCACATATCAAAGATCATTTTAAAATTTTGATAATAATCACAAAATATTCTAATCGAGACTTGGACAAAATTGTGACCTTAAATCAGAAATATATGATTTTATCCCTTTGGCTGACATTTGTAAAAACTACTATTGGTAAATTGCGTTAATTCACGGTAATTTAGGGGGGGGGGGTTATAACAGTATTTTTAAAAATCTAAAGAGAAGATTTTTGTGGTGCGTTCAATTTCTTTAACAAAAATATCCAAGAAAACATGCTTAAATAGCATGAAAATACCACGAAAAAATGAACGTGTCCTTAGATTTTAAAAAAATTCGTGGAGAGTTTTTTTTTAAGAGGAACTCAAGTTTCCGTTGCGAGTATAAATAGAGCAGAGATACATCAGTTGTCAATCAGTTATAAAGCAAACGCCTTGTAAGAAACAATTGGTTTTTGAAAAAGATTTTAGTTGTGAAACAAACATAACTTAGAGATTAAACAAGATTTACAGTTCATTTACATTTACAAGATTTACATTTACAGTTCACCTGTGTTTACTATTTATTTATTTTTTAATTTGAAAATAAATTTGAAATTTTGCCGCAATATCAGAAATAAGTGTTTTCAGCTATGGGTTCCAATCCCTTGCTCTGGCTCTAAAACCTGCTTGATTTACTACGCGGATCCAAGCCCTACTTGAGCCTGAAAACGAAGCTAAAAGCAATTTTGCTTCCACATTATCGCAACGAAATTCCATTTTTCTTTTTTCCCCGAAAAATCCCCGAATCTTGAAGTTTTATCCCCGAAAACTCCCCGAATTTTTAAGACTTGTCCCCGAATTTTAATATTCAAGTGTGGAAGCCCTGAGTGTAAATGGAGCAGAGATACATCAATTGTCAATCAGTTGTAAAGCAAACGCCTTGTAAGAAACAATTGGTTTTTGAAAAAGATTTTAGTTGTGAAACAAACGTAACTTAGAGATTAAACAAGATTAATATGGATCGAAGATTTCCGCAAACAGAAAGCGATGGGTTACATTCGAGAGGGTGTCATTGACGGAAATTGCAGCAAGAAAGAGAAGGCAAAGTGTATACTCTATGACGGAGGTCCAACCAGTGGTACCTAAAGAGTAGGAACAGTTTTTTAGGGAAAATAAAAAGCCTTTATTGATTTAGCTCGAACTTAAAAACGGAGCCGGGAGCGAGGCCAGTTAATAACAGAACACCAGTTAAAGACACAGGCAGAGTCTATGAGACATGCCCCACACCTATGAAGTATTTAAAAGCCGCCAAATATTTAAAAAGTATTTAAAACTCGCCCCAAGTACTGAAAAAAGGGTACAAGTCTTGAGCTGCCTAACTCCCGAATAAAACAAAGAGCAACTGTGAGAATTTTTTTTGACAATTTTTTTCATGAATTAAAAAATTATCACTTTAAAAATTTTGTGTGGTTTTGATATCTTGTTAAACTCAATATTTAGTCATATTTCAAAATTTCTTAGTTAGGGTGTTTTTTTTTCTTTTTGTCTATGTGTTTTTACTTTAAACTACCCAAAAGCCGTTTTATAGGCTATCAAAGACACACTAAAGCTTGAAACTAGCAAAAATTAGGATGACCAGGTTTGTTTTTGAATATATTTTTTAATAGAAAAAATGAGAACCATAAGCAGCAAAATATACAATTTTTTTTCTTCAGACCAGGGCACTTTGAATGGAAACGGGTGTCTTATAAATTTCTTAATGGACTCATTTGATTGTAAATTGAAAGTTCTAGTGCCCCATTTAATAGTCGAAAGTGATTGGAGGGCAAGTAGCCCCCCCCCCACTTGTTGAAATAGGTTTTTCTTTTCATCTAGGGCTTCCAGAGTAGAGTCATATGTTCCATTTCTAGTACTTTATGTTCCTTCCCGTGCTATTTGGGGACGCTATGTTCCTTCCCATGCTATTTGGGGACGCTATGCTCCTTCCCATGCTATTTGGGGACGCTATGTTCCTTCCCATGCTATTTGGAGACACTATGTTCCTTCCCATGCTATTTAGGGACGCTATGTTCCTTCCCATGCTATTTGGGGACGCTATGTTCCTTCCCATGCTATTTGCGGACGCTATGTTCCTTCCCATGCTATTTGGGGACGCAATGTTCCTTCCCATTCTATTTGGGGACGCTATGTTCCTTCCCATGCTATTTGAGGACGCTATGTTCCTTCCCATGCTATTTGGGGACGCTATGTTCCTTCCCATGCTTTTTGGGGACACTATGTTCCTTCCCATGCTATTTGGGGACGCTATGTCCCTTTCCATGCTATTTGGGGACGCTATGTTCCTTCCCATGCTATTTGGGGACGCTATGTTCCTTCTCATGCTATTTGGGGACGCTATGTTCGTTCCAATGCTATTTGGGGACGCTATGTTCCTTCCTAAGCTATTCTAAGGGCTTGTGTTCCCTCCCATGCTATTCTATAGCACTATGTTCCTTCCAATGCTGTTTGGGGACACTATGTTCCTTCCATTGTTATTCTATGGGACCTCTACACGTGATTAAACACGTTTTGCTTGCCTTTCATTGGTACCTTTCCAAGTGAGCGGGGATTCCCATCCGGTTCCTACACACTGCAAAAAGCAAGATATTTATTATAAATTTGGAACAATTGTCACCTTGAGCATGGCGTGTGTTATTTTGTTTTTCAATTGACGTTTTTTCTGATTGGAAGAATATCAATCTTTGGAAATGGTTAACGATAACAAACATGTTTTCAACCAGATGGTTTTTTGAAAGCACATTCAGCATGGCGTGCGCTATTTTTTCTTTTTTTTTGGCAATTGGCATTTTTGTCTGATAACAGGTACCATTCATTAAGATCATAGCTCTAAAAAAACGAGGGATAGGAGCGGGGGTGTCTTAGAGTACTTGGTTCAAACTTTTACCTTGAGCATCGATGTTGTTAGCTGAATTTCAAAAAGATCGTTTATGAGTGCTGGCGTATCTGATGAAATAATTTAGGTCGTATGATAAATTTAATTTTTTTTTTAATGCAGTAGTTTTTCAGTAAGGACACTCGATATCCTAAAAGTGTTTGATTCAAACTTTTACCTTGAGCATCGATGTTGTTAGCAGAATTTCAAAAGGATCGTTTATGAGTGCTGCCGTATCTGATGAAATAATTTAGGTCGTATCATAAATTTAATTTATTTTTTTTAATGCAGTAGTTTTTTAGTAAGGACACTCGATATCCTAAAAGTGTTTGATTCAAACTTTTACCTTGAGAATCGATGTTGTTAGAAGAATTTCAAAAGGATCGTTTATGAGTGCCGGCGTATCTGATGAAATAATTTAGGTCGCATGATCAATTTAATTTGTTTTAATGCAGTAGTTTTTTAGCAGGGACACTCGATATCCTAAAAGTGTTTGATTCAAACTTTTACTTTGAGCATCGATGTTTGTAGCAGAATTTCAAAAGGATCGTTCATAAGTGCTGGCGTATCTGATGAAATAATTTAGATTGCATGATTAATTTAATTTTTAATTATATTTTTGCAGTAGTTATTTAATAAGCACACTCGATATCCAAAAAATGTTTTATTCAATTTTTACCTTGAGCATCGAAGTTTTTAGTAGAATTTCAAAAGGATCGCTTATAAGTGCTGACCTGTCTTTGATGAACTAATTCATGTCGCATGATAATTTTTTGTTTTAATACAGCAGTTATTCAATAAGGACACTCGATATCCTAAAAGTGTTTGATTCCAACTTTTACCTTGAGAATCGATGTTGTTAGCAGAATTTCAAAAGGATC
>JAQQPU010000207.1:12211-25884 GCA_029168905.1 Artemia sp. Kazakhstan ARC1039 | reverse complement strand
ATAGAGCCGACTCACACACAGAGAGGACAAACACACAGAGACGACAGACACAAACACACAGAGACGACAGACACAAAGAGACGACTCACACACAGAGAGGACAAACACACAGAAACGAAAAGTACACACACAGAGATGACACACACATAGAGACAACACAGACACAGAGACGACACACACACAGAGACAAAACACACACAGAGACGACACATACACAGAGACGACACACACGCACACAGAGACGACAAAAATACAGAGAAGACACAAAAACAGAGACGACACACCCACAGAGATGACACACACATAGAGACGACACACGCACAGACAAGACACACAAACAGAGTCATCGTGAGAGTGATATCCAAAAAGTTGGGTTGATCTAGGCTCACTTAGAGTGGCGCGCCACTCTAAGTGAACCTAGATCAACTCAACTTTTTAGATATCTCTTTGGATAAAAGTGATACTTTTATACGATTAGGATATCGAGGATACTTTTAGGATATCGAGTGTCCTTACTAAAAAACTACTGCATTAAAAAAAAATTTTAATTGATCATAACAACCTAAATTATTTCATCAGATATGCCAGCACTCATAAACGATCCTTTTGAAATTCTTCTAAGAACATCGATTCTCAAGGTAAAAGTGTGAATCAAACACTTTTAGGATACCCAGTGTCCTTACTAAAAAACTACTGCATTAAAAAAATAAATTAAATTTATCATACGACCTAAATTATTTCATCAAATACGCCAGCACTCATAAACGATCCTTTTGAAATTCTGCTAACCACATCGATTCTGAAGGTAAAAGTTGGAATCAAACACTTTTAGGATATCGAGTGTCCTTATTGAATAACTACTGTATTAAAAAAAAATATGATGCGACATGAATTAGTTCATCAAAGACAGGTCAGCACTTATAGACGATCCTTTTGAAATTCTACTAAAAACTTCGATGCTCAAGGTAAAAATTGAATCAAACATTTTTAGGATATCGAGTGTGCTTCTTAAATAACTACTGCAAAAAAAATTAATTAAAAATTAAATTAATCATACACTCTAAATTATTTTATCAGATACGCCAGCACTTATGAACGATCCTTTTGAAATTCTGCTAGAAACATCGATGCTCAAGGTAAAAGTTTGAATCAAACACTTTTAGGATATCGAGTGTCCTTACTAAAAAACTACTGCTCTAAAAAAAATTAAATTGATCATACGACCTAAATTATTTCATCAGATACACCAGCATTCATAAACGATCCTTTTGAAATTCTGCTAATAACATCGATGTTCAAGGTAACAGTTTGAATCAGACACTTTTAGGATATCGAGTGTCCTTACTGAAAAACTATTGCATTAAAAAAAATAAATTAAATTTATCATACGACCTAAATTATTTCATCAGATACGCCAGCACTCATAAACGATCCTTTTGAAATTCTGCTAACAACATCGATGCTCAAGGTGAAAGTTTGAATCAGACACTTTTAGGATATCGAGTGTCCTTACTAAAAAACTACTGCATTAAAAAAAAATTAAATTAATCATAACAACCTAAATTATTTCATCAGATATGCCAGCACTCATAAACGACCCTTTTGAAATTCTTCTAAAAACATCGATTCTCAAGGTAAAAGTTTGAATCAAACACTTTTAGGATATCCAGTGTGCTTACTAAAAAACTAATGCATTAAAAAAATAAATTAAATATATCATACGACCTAAATTATTTCATCAGATACGCCAGCACTCATAAATGATCCTTTTGAAATTCTGCTAACAACATCGATTCTCAAGGTAAAAGTTGGAATCAAACACTTTTAGGATATCGAGTGTCCTTATTGAATAACTACTGTATTAAAAAAAAATTATCATGCAACATGAATTAGTTCATCAAAGACAGGTCAGCACTTATAAATGATCCTTTTGAAATTCTACTAAAAACTTCGATGCTCAAGGTAAAAATTGAATCAAACATTTTTAGGATATCGAGTGTGCTTATTAAATAACTACTGCAAAAAAAATTATTAAAAATTAAATTAATCATACACTCTAAATTATTTTATCAGATACGCCAGCACTTATGAACGATCCTTTTGAAATTCTGCTAAAAACATCGATGCTCAAGGTAAAAGTTTGAATCTAACACTTTTAGGATATCGAGTGTCCTTACTAAGAAACTACTGCACTTAAAAAAAAATTAAATTGATCATACGACCTAAATTATTTCATCAGATACGCTAGCACTCATAAACGATCTTTTTGAAATTCTTCTAACAACATCGATTCTCAAGGTAAAAGTTTGAATCAAACACTTTTAGGATACCGAGTGTCCTTACTAAAAAACTACTGCATTAAAAAACTAAATTAAATTTATCATACGACCTAAATTATTTCATGAGATGCGCCAGCACTCACAAACGATCCTTTTGAAATTCTGCTAACAACATCGATGCTTAAGCTAAAAGTTTGAATCAGACACTTTTAGGATATCGAGTGTCCTTACTAAAAAACTACTGCAATAAAAAAAAATTTAAATTGATCATAACGACCTAAATTATTTCATCAGATATGCCAGCACTCATAAACGATCCTTTTGAAATTCTACTAAAAACTTCGATGCTCAAGGTAGAAATTGAATCAAACATTTTTAGGATATCAAGTGTGCTTATTAAATAACTACTGCCAAAAATAATTAAAAATTAAATTAATCATACACTCTAAATTATTTTATCGGATACGCCAGCACTTATGAGCGACCCTTTTGAAATTCTGCTAAAAACATCAATGCTCAAGGTAAAAGTTTGAATCAAACACTTTTAGGATATCGAGTGTCCTTACTAAAAAACTACTGCACTTAAAAAAAAATTAAATTGATCATACGACCTAAATTATTTCATCAGATACGCCAGCACTCATAAACGATCCTTTTGAAATTCTTCTAACAACATCGTTTCTCAAGGTAAAAGTTTGAATCAAACACTTTTAGGATATCGAGTGTCGTTACTAAAAAACTACTGCATTAAAAAATAAGTTAAATTTATCATACGAACTAAGTTATTTCATGAGATACGCCAGCACTCATAAGCGATCCTTTTGAAATTCTGCTAACAACATCGATGCTTAAGGTAAAAGTTTGAATCAGACACTTTTAGGATATCGAGTGTCCTTACTAAAAAACTACTGCATTAAAAAAAAAATTAAATTGATCATAACGACCTAAATTATTTCATCAGATATGCCAGCACTCATAAGCGATCCTTTTGAAATTCTTCTAAAAACATCGATTCTCA
Source organism: Artemia sp. Kazakhstan ARC1039 (assembly GCA_029168905.1). Lineage (NCBI taxonomy): Eukaryota > Metazoa > Arthropoda > Branchiopoda > Anostraca > Artemiidae > Artemia > Artemia sp. Kazakhstan ARC1039. Next base: position 22,587 of record JAQQPU010000207.1, on the reverse strand, counting down.
AGGTAAAAGTTTGAATCAAACACTTTTAGGATACCCAGTGTCCTTACTAAATAGTTACTGCATTAAAAAAATAAATTAAATTTATCGTACGACCTAAATTATTTCATCAGATACGCCAGCACTCATAAACGATCCTTTTGAAATTCTGCTAACAACATCGATTCTCAAGGTAAAAGGAGGAATCAAACACTTTTAGGATATCGAGTGTCCTTATTGAATAACTACTGTATAAAAAAAAAATTATCATGCGACATGAATTAGTTCATCAAAGACAGGTCAGCACTTATAAACGATCCTTTTGAAATTCTACTACAAACTTCGATTCTCAAGGTAAAAATTGAATCAAACATTTTTAGGATATCGAGTGTGCTTGTTAAATAACTACTGCAAAAAATAATTAAAAATTAAATTAATCATACACTCTAAATTATTTTATCAGATACGCCAGCACTTATGAACGATCCTTTTGAAATTCTGCTAAAAACATCGATGCTCAAGGTAAAAGTTTGAATCAAACACTTTTAGGATATCGAGTGTCCTTACTATAAAACTACTGCACTAAAAAAAAAATTAAATTGATCATACGACCTAAATTATTTTATCAGATACACCAGCACTCATAAACGATCCTTTTGAAATTCTTCTAACAACATCGATTCTCAAGGTAAAAGTTTTAATCAAACACTTTTAGGATATCGAGTGTCTTTACTAAAAAACTACTGCATTAAAAAAAATAAATTAAATTTATCATACGACCTAAATTATTTCATCAGATACGCCAGCACTCATAAACGATCCTTTTGAAATTCTGCTAACAACATCGATGCTCAAGGTAAAAGTTTGAATCAAACACTTTTAGGATATCGAGTGTCCTTACTGAAAAACTTCTGCATTAAAAAAAAATAAATTAAATTTATCATACGACCTAAATTATTTCATCACATACGCCAGCACTCATAAGCGAACCTTTTGAAATTCTGCTAACAGCATCGATGCTCAAGGTAAAAGTTTGAATCAAGTACTCTAAGACACCCCGCTCCCATCCCTCCTTTTTTTAGAGCTATGATCGCAATGAATGGCACCTGTTATCAGACAAAATGCCAATTGCCAAAAAAAAAAAATAGCGCACGCCATGCTGAATGTGCTTTCAAAAACCCATCTGGTTGAAAACATGTTTGTTATCGTTAACCATTTCCAAAGATTGATATTGTTCCAATCAGAAAAAACGTCAATCGCCAAAAATAAATAAAAAATAAATAAAAAAATAACATACGCCATGCTGAATGTGACAATTGTTCCAAATTTATAATAAATATCTTGCTTTTTGCAGTGTGTAGGAACCGGAGGGGAATCCCCGCTCGCTTGGAAAGGTACCAATGAAAGGCAAGCAAAACGTGTTTTATCACGTGTAGAGGTCCCATAGAATAACAATGGAAGGAACATAGTGTCCCCAAATAGCATTGGAAGGAACATAAATTTCAATTTTTTTCAAATTTCAAATTAATTTATTTAACATAAAAAAATACAAACAAATTTACATAGTGCTATAGAATAGCATAGGAGGGAACATAAGCCCTTAGAATAGCATAGGAAGGAACATAGGGTCCTCAAATAGTATTGGAAGGAACTTAGCGTCCCCAAATAGTATGGGAAGGAACATAGCGTCCCCAAATAGCATGGGAAGGAACATAGCATCCCCAAATAGCATGGGAAGGAACATAGCGTCCCCAAATAGCATAAGAAGGAACATAGCGTCCCCAAATAGCGTGGGAAGGAACATAGCGTCCCCAAATAGCATGGGAAGGAATATAGCGTCCCCAAATAGCATGGGAAGGAACATAGCGTCCCCAAATAGCATGGGAAGGAACATAGCGTCCCCAAATAGCATGAGAAGGAACATAGCGTCCCCAAATAGCACGGGATGGAATATAAAGTACTAGAAATGGAACATAGGACTCTACTTTCCAGGGCAAACAAATCTTGCAAAAAAATGCCCATTACACCGGTTTATACCCCTGGTATTGATCGTTAGCTTCAATTCACGAAATTTAAACGGGCTAGATCGTATCCGGTGCCCCCCTCTCCTAATATTTTTGTTTGATATGTAAAAACATAACGCCATTTATTCAAATGAATTTCTGATACGTTATTTTAACTTTTTTGTACCCCCCTCCCTTCAAAACTTGATAGACACGGCCCTGGGCAGGGGTTGGGGGCAAAAGAGTATTCTTCATTATCTAGAGAGGAAAAATTCGTTGTTTTTTTCAATTTCTTTAACAAAAATAAGAAAAAAAACTCTTTCAATGATAATACCACGACAAGATTTTTTTGAATCTAAGATGGGGAATGCAGAATTTCTTTTGTAGGAACCCCTTTCCCCCAAATTGAAGCTACTGGTAATGCTACTTGGTAAATAATACACGTTAAATCGTGACATTATTAAATTTGCTCAAAATATGGAAACAAAAGCTGGATTTTTAATCACCGAAGCAAAAATTGATTTGCTAAAAATCTAAAATTTTACTAATATCTTTCAAAATAAATCCGGTTGTTTTAAATGCTACTCAGTAGCAGTGTTGCCCGATCGGAAAGAGAGGATTGTGCTTTCTTGAGCCCAAAATTATACTTTTCTGGACAGAATTATTCTACAATTTTTGTTATTTTCCCCGAATTCATGAACAAGTTAATCAGTTGTAAATTGGTATTTTTCAGATGAAAGACAAGTCCAAATCTGTCTTATCTTCATAAAAGTTCCAAATAGAATATAATCTGGTAATAACGTTAATCTATTTCTAACTCGCTATGGAAGCAAAAGCACAGTATAAGCAACGGAAAGTAAAACTACAAACAAAATAACTAAATATAGGATAAAAACAGTTTTATTGAGAGTTATTTTTCTTCCAGAAGCCGACTTTGAAAACATAGTGTCCTCCCCCATCACCAAGGTTTTTTTTCATATATGAAAAGAATAAAAAAAATGCAACTCATACACACGAATCTTTCAATTTCTGTTTTTGGAACAAAGATTGCTTTCGGAGCGGCCACATGATGGTTTTCAGAATCGTGGAATATTATCTGATTGTATATAGGGACGTATCTGCAAGTTTCTCTTATCATGGATTTTTCGCTAAATAAATCTGTAGTCATAATGTTCGAGTCTCCCTTTCTGGAGTCATCAAAGTTTTTATTCATATACAAAAAAAAAGAAAAAAGAAAGCAACTCATACACAAATTTTTCCATCTTTGCTTTTGGAACAAAGATTGCTTTTCGGATGGGCTACATGATGCTTTTCAGAATCGTGGAATCGTGTTGCTACTGAGTAGCAGCACCAAATTTTCTGTTTATTAAACGGAGTTTATTAAATTCATATTAGCCACTTACTTTTTACTGATTAAAGTAAATTAATACATTTATAGAAGAATTAATGTCAATAATTCCTTGCGATGACATGTTGGATAAAGCTGCACCTTCTGATCGAAGGTTAACAGGTTCAATCCCATTTGTTGCAAGGAATTTGATTATGTTCCTTACAAGCAATAATTTTTTGGAATTTAAAATGAAATGTTTTGCAGGCATTAAGCAGTTTTGCAGGCATTAAATCAAATGAGCCCTCTCTGAAGTTTATACGATCATCCCTTTTAGAAGAACCATATATCCCCCCAGGGCATAACTTACAACGCCTGTTCCCGGGCCCTGGGGGGTTGTATCAACCCAGAAGTTCTAATATCTGATGTTTGAAATACTTTGTATTTGATTTGATTTTATTTATGCATTAAATTTTTTATTTGATGCATTTGGGGAAAAAGGGCGTGGAGGGGGGGGGGGCTAGTTGTCCTACGATCTCTTTTGACTCTTAAAAAGTGAACTAAAACCTACACTTTCCAAACAAATGAGCCCTATTTTAAGTTTATACGACCATCCCTTCTATAAGAACCATAAATGCCCCCAGGGCATAACTTACAACGCATATCCCAGGGCCCTGGAGGGATGTGTCGACACAGGAAATTTTGTTGAGTTTTTTTATCTAAAATTTTAACTATTTTTAACAAAAGGGCTATCTCAAAATTTTTATTTTATGCATTTGGGGAAAAATGGGGTGGGGGGGGGGGAGGGTAGCTGCCCTCCGATTTCTTTTGACTCTTAAAAAGTGAACTAGAACTTTCACTTTCCAAGTAAATGAGCCCTCTCTGAAGTTTATACGAGCATCCCTTCCATAAGAACCATATATACCCCCAGGGCATAAATTACAATACCTGTCCGCTGGCCCTGGAGGGATGTGTAGACACAGGAAATTTTATTATCTGACCCTTGAACTATTATTAACAAAATGGCCGTCTCAAATTTTATTTGATGCATTTGGAAGAAAAAGGACATGGGGGATTAGCTGCCCTCCGATCCCTTTTGACTCTTGAAAAGTGAACTACAACTTTCATTTTCCAATCAAATGAGCCCCCTATGAAGTTTATACGAGCATCCCTTCCATAACAACCATATACCCCTAGGGCAGAACTTACAAAGCCTGCCCCCGGGCTCTGTGGGGCTGCGTCAACACTGGTGCTTTTTCAATCTGAACTTTGAACTATTTCTAACAAAATGCCAATCTCAAAATTTTTATCTGATGCAGTTGGGGAAAAAGGGGTCGGGAAGGAGGCTAGCTCCACTTCGATCACTTTTGACTTGTAAAAAGCGAACTAGAACTTTCAATTACCAATCAAATTAGCCCTCTTTGAAGTTTATACAAGCATCCCTTCCATAAGAACCTTATATACCCCTGGGGCACAGCTTACAATGCCTGCCCCCGGGCTCTGTGGGCTGTGTTGACACCGGTGTTTTTTTAATCTGAACTTTGAACTATTTCTAACAAAATGTCTATCTCAAAATTTTCATCTGATGCATTTGGGAGAAAAGGGCGCAGGGGAGGGGAGGGGGCTAGCTGCTCTTTGATCACTTTTGATTTATAAAAAGTGAACTAGAACTTTCAATTTCCAATCAAATGAACCCTCTTTGAAGTTTATACGAGCATCCCTTCCATAAGAATTTTATCTGATGCAACGGCTACAAATTTTCTATCAGATATATTTGTAGAAAAAAGGCTTGGGAGGGGGGGGGGGCTAGTTGCCCTCCGATAACCTTTGAATCTTAAAAAGGGCCTTAGAACTCTCGATTTCCGATCGAATGAACCCTCTTTGAAGTTTATACGACGACCCCTTCTATATGAAGTGCCTCTGGGAAAAAAAATAAATTGAGTGTGGGGGAGGCTAGCTGCCCTCCGATCACTTTTTACTCATAAAAAGTGAATTACAACTTTCAATTTCCAACCAAATGAGCCCTCTGTGAAGTTCATACGAGCATCCCTTCCATAAAAGCCATATATGCCCCCAGGGCATAACTTACAACGCCTACCCCTGGGGGGCTGTGTCGACACCGGAGTTTTTGATATCTGAACTTTGAACTATTTTTAACAAAATTTCTTTCTCAAAATTTTCATCTGATCCATTTAGGGCGTGGAGGGGCGGGGGCTAGTTGCTCTCCAATCTCTTTTGAATCTTAAGAAATGAACGAAAACTTTGAATTTCCATTCAAATGAACCCTCTTCGAAGTTTATACGAGCATCCCTTTTGACTAAAAAGTGAGCTCGAACTTTCAATTTACAATCACATGAACCCTCTCTGAAGTTTATACGAGCATACCTTTCATAAGAACCATATATGCCCCAGGGCATAAATTAAAACTCCTGCCCCTGGGCCCTAGGGGGTTGTGACAACACCTGAGTTTTTGTTATCTGACTTTTGCGTAATTTTTAACTTAATGGCTATCTCAAAATTTTTATTTCATTTATTTGGGGAAAAGAGGACATGGGGGGAGGGCTAGTTACCCATTTATCTCTTTTGACTCTAAACAACTAGAATAGAACTTTCAATTTCCAATCAAATGAGCCCTCTGAAGTTTTATGAGCATCCCTTGAATAAGAGCCATATATTCCCCCAGGGCATAACTTACAACGCCTGCCCTCGGGCCCTGGGGGGCTTTATCTTCCCCGGAGTTTTCGCTATATGATCTTTGAACTACTTAAAAAAATGGTTGTTTCAAGGTTCTTATCGGATGGGTTTGAGGAAAAAGGGCGTGGAGGGAGGGGCTAGGTCCCCTCCAATCTCTTTTGACTCTTAAAATGTGAACTGGAACTTTCAATTTTCAACCAAATGAGCCCTCTTTGAAGTTAATAAGAGCGTCCCTTCCATAAAACCCATATATGCCCACAAGGCATAACTTACAACGCCTGCCCCCCGGGCCCTAGGGGTTTGTGTCGACACCAGAGTTTTCGTTGTATGATCTTTGAACTATTTTTAACAAAATAGCTATCTCAAACTTTTTATCGGATGCATTTGGGGAAAAAATTGGAGGGGGGGAGCTGGTTACCCTCCGATATCTTTTGAAGCTTAAAAAGTGAACTAGAACTTTCAATTTCCAATCAAATGAGCCCTCTCTGAAGTTTATACGATCATTATTTCCATAAGAACCATATATGCCCCCAGGGCATGACTTATAACCCTTTCCCTGAAGACTGTGAGGGGAGTGTCCTTCTCGTACATACAATTTCCCGAACTTCCAACTACGTTGAACAAAATGGCTTTATCAAAATTTTGATCAAATGTGTTTGAGGAAATGGTGGGCGTGGAAGGGGTGTTAGTTGCCTTCCAATCACTTCCGACTATTAAAAAGGGAACTAACCATTTAAATTTCCAATCGATTCAGCTCTTTCTGAAGTTTCTACGACAACGCTTTCTATAAAAACCTTATATGGCCCCAGGGTATAACTTACAACCCTTGCCCTGAGGGCTATGGGGGAGGGGGTTGTTATCCTCAAAGACCTAATTTCCTGAATTTTCAACTACGTTGAACAAAATGGCCATCTCAAAATTTGGATTGGATGTGTTTGGGGAAAAAGTGGGCGTGAGAGGGGGGTTAGTTGCCCTCCAATCACTTTTGACTATTAAAAAGGGCACTAGCCCTTTGAATTTCAAATCGAATGAGTATTTTTTGAAGTTTCTACGACAAAGCTTCCTATAAAAACCTTATACACCCCCAGGGCATAACTTACAACCCTTGCCCTGAGGGCTGTGGGGGATTGTCTTCCTCAAAAATATAATTTCTAACTGGAAATTAACTACGCTGAACAAAATTTTGAGATACTCAGAGCCATTGAAAGTATTCTCGAACAGGATTCGTATAAAAAAATTCAAACGGATCGCGGTAGTGAATTTGTTAATCCCCATGTTGCAAAAGTACTAGCGAAATATAATACTCTGCTCTATCACGGTCACAGTCCTATAAAGGCTGCATTGGCCGAACGATTGATAAGAACTATTCGACTTTTAATTTCAAGATATTGTACATTGAAAAATACATCTGCTTTTATTCATGATTTAGATAAAATCATGTTGATTTATAATCAACGACCTCATCGATCGTTGTCCAATTCAACCCCAATGGAAGTTCATCATTCTGATCATGATACAATTGACACCTTTCTTAAACAATATTCCAATTAAACAAGTGTCAAGAAGAAAAAATTCAATGTTGGTGATACTGTTCGAATTAATAGGACAACTAATGTTTTTGAAAAGGGTAATTACTTGTGGTCCACAGAACTTTTTAAAGTGGCAAAAATCCTAGACACTAAACCCATAACTTATCGTTTGCGCGATACCAAAGACGAAGAAATTATCGGCGGCTTTTATGACTATGAACTACAAAAAGTTAAAAATAATAGTGAAATCTATCAAATTGAAAAGATATTAAAGACTCGTACTCGCAGGGGTAGGAAACAGTTACTTGTTCGGTGGCTAGGATACAACTCTGATTATGATTCTTGGATCTGTGTTGAAGATATTGACAATGCCCAATGATTTCTATGTAAATTTTATGTCCAACGTTTCCGATCATCTCTACAACAATTTGAATAAGACAAGTGATTTTTGGACGAACTCTCCCCCGCCATCAAATTCGATGACGGAAAGTATGAAGTGGCTCTTGTCGATTGTATTCTCAAAAATACCTATGACATCCTGAGAAAGGATCGTGTGTATGATATAAAAGTTATACCATTCGATTGGTCACTCTTTGTCGACTATGAATGGGTTGAAGCACTTAAATCTAGCGAATATCCACATGTCAAATTGAAATATATTGAATACGATAATATGACCAATTTGAGTCGTACAATCAATAGTAAAATCTCATATCGCAGGAATGGTACATTCCATTTTGGTTATTCAATGGAATACGATAGGATTTACATTACCTCACCTGTTGACAGTGAAATAATTATTCTCAATGATAATCTGAGACGCGTTCTTGGCTTTAAACAGAATATGATCGATGGGAAAAACGCTGGCACCGTTTACGGGATGAATCAAGTTATTTTTGATGATTATCCACCTGGTTTCGCCTCGGACTCTTGCATATTTCTCTATGCATCTTTTGTGGAAACATTGAGAGTTGGTAAATCAAATGTCCCCCTCCTACGTGTTCTTGAACAAAAAACAACTCATGAACTTGTTCATCACTATAATATAAAACATCTTCAGTATGTTCCTGTAAACACTTCGTATTTGTAACTCTGTCAGTTAACACTAAGAAGTGAATTGGGTGATCCTCTAGCAATAACAAAAGGTTTAGCAGTGATTACATGTCATTTTCGACCTATTGTCGGCGAAACAACCTACTAAAATGAACAATAGAAGAATTCCATTTGTCTGTCCCGATATCGATTGCTATGTTGATGCTCTGATTCCACGTCAAATAGGCAATGGATTGGACTACTACAAGGGGAGTACTACAATGTCTGGCTATGGTCTTGGTAGCTGGTTTGCTAGGCTATTTCATTCTGCACTACCCCTTGCCAGAAAACATCGTGTACCTTTTGCATCAAATTTTGCTACCTCAACACTACAGGACTGGGGGTAGGGTAAGAATTTCAAGGAGAATGTTAAGGAAAATATTAGATCTTCAGCAAGAGCCGTTGGTGAGGAATTAAAATCTCAGCAAAATGGGAAGGGCTTGAAAAGGATGCGTGCGCCTCATTCACTCATCAGTCTCTACCCAGTTGGGAAGCGAAGGATATCAAAAAGGACTTTGAGAAATAAAACAACGAAGACCAATAAGAAGAAGAAGAAAAAGAAAAAGACTGTTAGATCAAAGAAGGATTTCTTCTCTTAAGATGACTTATCTCCCCCACAAGGAATCACATCCATCAGTCAGTTCCTCATTGAATCTGTTCAATGCTGAAAATGTTGATGTCAGTGTCAAGTATGGCTACTATGAACAATTTCACCCCCAACGACCCCTCTCGGAAAATATACACTTTCAAATATTTTCCAATGAAGACTATTTCATTGATTTATCATCAATATTTATTGATTTAAATGTTGCGGTGAAGAAAAAGTAAGATAATACAACTCCAACTGCTGCCGATGGTCTCTCCTACGAAAACTGTATTCTACACAACCTTTTCAAACAAATTAATGTATTTATTAATGCAACATTGGTGAGCACTAGCAATAATTTATCCAACTATGAAAGCTGCATACAATTTATGATGATGACACCAAAGGCACACAAGGAGTTGAGAGGACAATCATTGGGCTATGAATATCGATCAGATGTTGGTACTTATGGTCAGTTGACTACTGCAGTGACCCAGGAGTATCATCTGGTTGGAAAAAATCATGAGATATTCAATAAATCCCAATGGTTACCCCCAATGTCAAGATTGACATAAAGTTGCAACTAGCCCCATCGAATTTCATTTTGAGAAAACCACTTCCTGCAGCACCCGATGCAAATGTCATTATCACATCGGCAATTCTCCACGTCCGAAAACAACAGGTTATGAGCTCTATTGCATTGGCAGTGGTAAGAGCCAGTGGCAAAAACATTAAACTTCTTGTCCCCCATACGATCACCAATCAACGTCACATTGCCACCGGCTCTCGTAGCTATACCGATTCATCATTTATCAATGGAGAAATCCCCTCAAAATTGGCTTTAGCCTTTGTGAAGAGTGGCAGTGCCGTTGGATCCTGGACTGAATCCCCCCATTATTTTAATTTTTTCGGTCTATCTAGCCTTGTGTGCAAAGTGAATGGTATTCCACTGTACATTCTATCATTTGACAAAAAAAATCCTATAGAATTCTTTACGAGTTGACCACGCAATCCCTAGATCATGACTCCCAACTATTTGAAAATGGAATAACCGATTCAATGTTTTCAAAAAATCATGGTGTAATGGTTTTGGACCTGTCGGGGACCCAGGATATGAGCATAGTACGAACAGGGAATGTACGTTTAGAGTGTACATTTGCCGATGCTTT
>JAQQPU010000206.1:112549-134030 GCA_029168905.1 Artemia sp. Kazakhstan ARC1039 | reverse complement strand
CCCCCCCCCAGAAAATCCCCTCTTCGCAGCTTGTTTTTGATCGAATTTGCATCCTCCGAAGTATCTACGACCGTAAGACGTAGGTGGGGACGAGGAAGGGGTATTCACGATTAATATTGTTTGATTTTCCGGCTGTCCTTCCATGTTATTTTTAGATATTTCCTGGGGTACACTCTCTTTTAAGTTAACATTTTCTGGTGTGTTGATAAAAGAAGCATTTGTTTTTCTGGAAATTATCTTTTAGTTCTCTTTCCATTCCAAAATATAATTTTACTTTTTACTGTTTAATTTTACTTTCTTTCGCTTGACCAGCAGTAAAAAAAAAAGAAGAGTGGCCCTCGTATAAGGTGTAGGGTTTGGCTGTTTGAGAGCTGCAAAGCAACGCTTTATTGGTAAATTATTTCATATTTTAAAAAGCAAAGTTAATTCCACAGGGCTTTATTATGGATTTTAGTTAGGTGGGGGTCCGTCAACTAAAAGCTACTAGGAGTTTCAAAATTTTTTAGCAGCCATTTCTATTTTTTAAAGTCTCCTTCTCTATCAGCTTATTTAGTATGATGCTACAACAAAAAAGCTTGGTTATGTTAATCAAATATAAGAGCTCTGATAGTAAACTTTGCTAAACTCCGCAAAGTTTGATCAAATACACTTTTATTCGAACACTGTTAATGCTTTTTGTATTCTGATGTGTCTGAGAATCTTGCCAAATATGCTTAAAACATCATTAGTATCCGTTATAACATCTAGGTTTGTAGAGGTATATGGAAACCTGTCCAATTGCCCTTTCTAAATATCTGGTGATTCTGAAAGTGTGATTTCAGCCTATTGAAGGTACTCACAAATCCTACCAAAAATTCTAAGAGTCCCGCTCAAAAGGCTTAAACTTCCTATGGAAAGTTCTATTTTTGCTGTTAGAGGGGATAATTACAGCCAGGACTGCCGTACAACTAAAAACGTATCAATGGTATTTCTCTTATGAAGTCTTAATCAATGCTGGGAAGCATTTCTTACAAATTATCCACTTGCGATACTGCGCTGCTTGCAGTTTTCCCGTTTATATCACCAATACCAACGTGAAAAGACGTGTATCTTTAGTTTTGCAAGGATGATTTAAATTTGATTCTCAGGCCTCTAACCTACCTCCAGGGGTCCAGCCCAAGGCAAAAGTAGGAAAGTATTGCTATGTATTATTGTTAGCTTACTACAACTTCTCTTCTAATTGTTTAAGATGGGTGACATATGACAGAACGTGCTTTTTAACTTTAAATATTGGTGGTCTTTAGTATCTGAAGTAAAAAAATTTCATGGGAAGAACTGAAGATCGGGCGTAAAGAATGTCAACTGACGTGTTGGTTTTCCACTATGATAATTTGTTCCTAAATGTCAACTTCGTGTTGAAATCAGCACTAAATTTAGAAAAAGCCCTGAAAAACATCTTACCAATGCCCCAAAATCCCCAATTTTAGAATGCTCAACTCTGGCTAAAAGTGTAGAATCTAGATATATTTATGATGGAGAACAAATATTTGTGAAGAAGAGACGTTTTGTTGCTCCGAGGCGCTTCAAATAAACTTTCTAAGCATATACCAAAACATTTTTTTTTTATTTTCAGCAAAAAAACAAACAAGGCGACTAACAAAGTTCTTCTAATTACAAGGGTAGAGAAACAATAAATGGGTAAACAATACAAAGGTAGGGCCGAAGTTTTGTTGGCACTTCAAACTTTCTCAGGATATCTTCTCACAAGCCGTATATTAATGACCAAGAGTTCCCATTAAACTCTTGAACATGTTTTGGCCAACTTTTAGAAAGTTTTTTAAGGTTATATCCTAAAGGAAAGATGGAAGTAAAAGATTTATTCAGAAACCGTAACTACAAAAAAAAAAAAAAAAAAAAAAAAAAAATTGGAAACCTAGCCAATGGAAAGCATAGCTTGATGTATACATTTGATATATAAATAAATGTAAAGCAACGCCAAAATGTAACAAGCAATAAAAAATAAGATCAAACGAGAAAGCAATAAACGAAATGCTAGAGGAGAAAAGCAGAGTCAACCCAGCACAATTATAATGTGATCCCAAGTTAATGCTAAGTTTGTCGAGGAGTAATGAGTTTTCCGATTCATGTGAAGGAGTTAGGAATTCACATTTTTGGATTCTTTTAATCAAGTTTTTCGAAGGATTCAAGATATTTTCCAAACTTCTGTCATTCCAAGCACCCCTTTCTCAAAAAGATTGATTCAGAGTTGCTGGAATCTGTCTAAGTACCATACCCAAATCATTAAATGGAGAAAAAATGGAAGGAGACTAATTCTCCTCGCATAGCTTGTTAGTGTTGAAGCTTTGTAAACCCTATAGTCCAATAAATCTACGGAAAAAATCGACGATCGGACAAAATTGTAATATAAATGATTTTTGCACCATTTTATAGAGAAAAAAAAATCTGTACAACATACCAAAAGTCCCCAAGAATCCCCTTGGTGGAACAGGGTGAAAAACGGGGGAAAGGGGAAAAACTCGAAAATCTACGACCGTTAGTTTTTGATTCTGAGAATGGCATTCCTGATGCTCTTGAGTCCAAAAAGATCGAATATGCGCTTTTTTTATTGCTGTGTAATAAGTCGTTCCCCCGTTTTCCCACTTACAGGGAGAAGAGGGGGTTTAAATAAAGATCCCGTACAGCGGTCTGCAAGACTTGTGTTCTGGGGTTTCACAGTGCGAGAAGAATGAATATGTCACTTTGATTGCTCTGTCATTAGCCTTTCACCCCGTTTTCCAGTTACTAGGGAAAAAAGAGGGGGAAATCAAGATATCCTCTAAAGGGAAAAGATAATCAGACGGCTCTACAGACTTTGGAGAGGAGACAAAGGTTTATCAACTTGGTTTTAAAGCCCTCTAACACCGTTTTGACGAGAGTTTAACATCCTATTCCCTGGTGCCTCTCTTTTCCTGTTTTCTGGAGATTCACTACCTACTGGTAGGTTCAATCGCTCAAGCATTAATGCAGGCCTGCCGTCCCCAATCTTTGCTCGCTCCTTTACAAGTATACCTTGGAGTCCAGCTACACCAGCAATCTAGTTCACGTTTTCTCGTCGACTAACTGAATAGGCCAGGTTTTTATACTTCTTACTCTGAAGCATGGCCGTACCCAGGATTTTTTTTCGGAGGGGGTTTTACTAAAAAAAATGGGGGGGGGGTAAACCAAAAAAACATACAAAATTTGTTTATATCAATTGATTCATATATCAATTTGTTTATAGTCTTGATTCAGTCTCCCAAGTGAAAACATCTTTTTTAGATTTCTTGAACTTTAAAGCGTGCTCTCAACCAGTATTAATTCATTTGCTGAACTTGACCTAGTTTCTTGATGTTCATTAATTCACTGCCTGAACTTGAACTTAATTCAGTGACTTAGTTTGGAATAAATAACAGTCGACTTTTGGTGAATTGATTTGAACTTAACCTAGATTATTGATATTCATTAATTCACTGCTTGAGCTTGAATTTAATTCAGTGACTTAGTTTGGAATAAGGATTAAGTTTGAAATAAATTACAGTAAATTAAATTGCGCGAAGGAGGATGCTATGTGAAATGAAATGAATCTTGGCGCGATCCGCGGTGATAGATTGTGAGCGTTTATGAACTGTTATTTTTGGATATAAGATCACCGAGGAGAACACCTTCCGTAAGCAGAGATTTTATCTGGTAATAGTTTTACTCAGGCGAAGGCGGGGTAGTGGTTTGGGGTAGCCCCCTTGCATTTCCTTAGCGCATAGTACCAAGTTAATATTTATATGCTATTATTATTAATTGATAAATGGCTGCCGTGACTTCTGAAAAGTTGTACAAGACAGGGTGCAAGGTTTGCAAAGAGAGCCTCAGTCTCGCAACCAGAGGAACAGTTATTTGCAACACATCTGCTGGGGGTTGTGGTCGCCTCTGCCATAACCGCTGTGAAATTCTTCAGAGTATTGAGAAAGACAGTATTATAATATATCAGTGCTCTGACTGCTGGGAGAAATTTTCTGATAAACCTGCTTCCCCGCAGATCCCGCCTCCTTCAGAGACTCTTGTTTATTCACCAGTTTTAAGTTTTTTCCGGCACTGTCTACAGTCAGGAATTTCGTCCGCCTCCTGTATATCTTCGTGTACAAACTTCTATTCTTATGATCATCTTGATCAAGCTAGAAGCCTCCTAACATCTCTAGTAAACCCCACGCATAAACTCCTTGCACGTCGCGGCCCCTCTGCTAAGCAAAGCCTGTCACAGGATATTTTAGACATCCTTATTTCTGAAGATGCAACCCCTCGCTTGCCAAATCTGAAATTCGTTATGACTGCAAGTGATGCGATACCTGCGATAGATACGGATCAAAATGCTCACTTTAGCCGTGCCATTCAAACCTGGGACCGGCATCTTTTTAGCATAATTGATAAACTTGATTACGTCACAAGTAAGGTAGCAGAGACTCCTGCTTTGGTGAAAGAGTGTTGTGACGGAGTACAGAGCGAGGTTTTGAGCTGTATAAATAAAGAAAAACTCAATGATAAATCCTGGCCTCCGCTGAATAACGAGTCAGAAACAGTGGGTCTTGTAGTAGATTCTCCACCACAAGATTGTGATGATCCCTTAAAGCGTGAAGCTTTTCTGAAATCGTTGGATGGAGCTGATGGTATAGTGCGGATTTCACTTTCTAAGGAATCAGGATCCCAGCAACAGAAATGGGTCATTCATACGAAAAGACAAAACGCCGAAAACTTGAAAGCCTGTTTGAATGAAAAGGTCGGTAAAACTGAGGTTCGCAAATCGAGAATTGTCGGTTCATTATCACGAGTGGACTTCCCGATCAACCCAGAGAGTGTGTGTGCTTCTAAACCATGGTATCGAAGAGATACAGCGCATCGGTGTTTCGAAATCATATCGTGTATACTTCCGTTCGGTGACGGCCAAGTCTCATTATTTGCGTCATGGGATTCACATTGGCTACGAACATTTCCGGCTTACTGATTATAAGTTTTTACCGCGAATGTGCTACAAATGCAGGTCGCTAGAGCATATATCGTCAGCCTGCTCTAGCGTGGAACGTTGTCTCAAGTGCCTTGGTAGTGGACACTCTCATTCTAGGAACAACCCTTGCCAGAATGAACCTTGTTGCTTCCATTGTGGATCTCATGAGCATACTGGATTTAGCTTTCGCTGCAAACAGTTAACCGAAAAAGTTGCAAAGAATAAAAAATGATTAGTGCAAAGATTATATCTCTGAATCTGAATGGTTTTGGTGATAAACAACATGTATTGCAGTCTATGCTGCGCGATCTGGATATTTTGTGCCTGCAAGAGCATCATCTTCTGGACCACTCTACTAGTCTTCTTTCGAGCCTGTCGGAGCAGTTTAAGTGTTTTATATCTCCAGCTACACCTACAGGTGGACGCCCATCAGGAGGCGTTTGCATTTTTATTCGAGAGAATATTCCAGTTTCAGTGTTGGCCGTTAATCGTTATTTTGTTGCTGTTCGAATCCCAGGGATTATTGTTTTTTCGTGCTATTTACCAACAAATTATCATACTATTGATTCGGATTTTGATTTCAATTTTGCATGTTTAGAATTATCGCGATGTGTGGCAAAAGTTCCATCAGATTTCCAGTGGCTTATTTGCGGGGATTTTAACTGCAACATTGCTATCTCTGATGTCCGCTCCTCCGCTCTTTTATCTTTGTTTTCGGTTTTTGCTATAGTTTCAAAAGATGCGGATTTTACGTATGTCCATAATTCTGGTTCTTGCTCTAATCTAGACCATGTGCTGATCTCAAATGCAGCGTTATTACCACAGCCTGTTCATGTTGGGTTGGATATGCCTATTAGTGACCATTTTTACCTTTCTTTTCATTTAAATATTCAAATTCCATCTTTTAAAATTATCCATCGTTCTAGTCAAATTGTAAATAAAATGATCTGGGATCGGGAAAAAATGTGCAAATATCATGAAGAATCAGATGCAGTTTTAGCTAAAATAATTGTAAATTATTCTAAGGATGTTGATCAAATTGATATTGATCTATTTTACCTCGAAATTGTTCATAGTTTAAAAGTCGGGGCTAATAAAGCATTTAGAACTGATTCTTTCCGTCGTGGATCTCGTGTTTTAGGTTGGAACCTTAACCCGATTTTAAAGCAAAGCCAAAAGAATGCATCTCAAGCTTGTTACCTTTGGAATTGCGCGGGAAAACCGCCATCTGGACCATTTTATGATGGTATGAAATTAACTAAACGTGATTTTCGGGCCGAGTTGCGTTTGCATAATGAAATTATAAAAGATGAAATTGGTTCAAGGATTACTAGTGATAAGAATGAGCTTTGGAGTTTGGTTAATTCTAGACGTCGTAATAATAATTGTTCACCAGATTCTAATAGTTCTCTGAAACTAGATGATTGGATAACTCATTATAATCAAGTTTTTTCATCCGGTGATGCGGCAGTTGAATCACGGCTTGACTCTTTATTATCGGAAGAAATTTCAAAGCCCCGCCCAAATAGTAAAATATCTGTTTCTGTTGATGATGTAACGGTAGCAATTAAAGCTCTAAAAAGTAAGCATTCTTTTGATCATGATGGTATACATTCAAACCATATAAAATGGGCATCCCCCAAAGCAATCCTTCTCCTCGCTACTCTTTTTACTACTATTCTTTCTTCTGGAGTTCTTCCAACTAGCTTTTCTCGTGCTACCACTTCACCCCTTTCAAAAAAAGGAGGGAATACGAATCGATGTTCTGATTACAGGCCGATTACTGTTTCGTGCCAGATTAGCAAAGTTTTTGAGTTAGTTTTATTAAAGTATTTGGAGCCTTGTAACCAAGGTCTGAATCAAATTGGGTTCCGTAAGGGTCTAAGCATGGATGCTGCTCATACCCTCCTTTCAAGAATAATATCCTTTTGTAAGCAATGGGATAGAGTTTATACGCTTGCGTTAGATTTTGCGGCGGCGTATGATTTAATTATCCATTCTTGGGCTATGACTGCGCTTCTGAAGAATAATGTCCCACTACCAGTAGTTTTGGTTTTAAAAAAGTGGTATGGCTCCTCTCGTATTCGTATTAAGTGGAATAATCAGTTTAGTGATTATAATGTTAAGTTATGTAGGGGGCTGAGACAAGGAAGCATTATTTCTCCTTTGATTTTCAATATTACTGTTTCGGGGCTTTTTGATCAAATTCAGTTGACTTTTATTTATGGTAAAGGTTATGTTCTGTCGTGGATTGCTTACGCAGATGATTTACTCCTTTTGAGTCGATCGCTTCAGTCACTTCAACAAAATGTAGATTTTTTAGCAAAGGTTTTTAGTGAGCATGGACTTCGTTTTCGCCCTGAAAAGTGTCAGTTTTTAATTCTTGGTCCTAAGGCTAATGATCTCGTTAATTCAGAAATTTCTGTCCGTATTTATGATAGTATTTTAAAACCTTTGGAATCTTTTTTATATCTTGGTGTGCCTTATGGACCAACTTTAGCTCTATGCCGTGCTTCTATTTCTAAAGCAGTTAAAAGTAGAATAGCGTCTAGTTTCGGGGCAGTAATTTGTCTTCGCGATCTTCTTTCTCGGAAATCACTGGCTCGGGTATATAATACAGTCGCTTTGCCTCAAATTTTAGTTTTTTCATCGCTTCTCCCGTTTTTTAGAATTAGTAATATTGCGCATGTAAAAACCACATTTTTGAATTTTGCTAAGTTCCTTTGCTGCTTTTCTAAATCTGAATCAAATACTTTTTTAATGAATGCATATAAAATAAAAAACCCTGTTGATGTTTTGGAGAAAAAGCAAAAGAATTTTTTATCCAAATTAAATGTTTTTTCTCATAATTTATATAGAGCTGCGCACGAAGCTTAATTTATTTTATTTGATTTAATTTTTGAATGAAGTATTAATTTGTGAAGTGTTAATTTATTATCTATTGAATGAAGTGTTAATTTGTGTGGTAATTTTGATTGAAGGCCTTTGGGTATTTGTTGTTATATAGTTTAAAATAATTTTATGGCCTGTTGATTAGCGGTTATTATTTTTATTTATTTCTTTTTTACTCTTCGTATTCGGAGGAAATAAAAAGTTTGAATTGAATTGAATTGTTACGTTTTTACGAGTCAGACAAACATTTCGGGGGGGGGGTTCAAACCCCCCTAACCCCCCCTCTGGGTATGGCCTTGCTTTGAAGTGCTTCGATTCGAGCGTTCTGCCGCAGTAACTCATGGTGTAGAATTTCCAGGAATCACTTCTAAAACTTTCATCCAGTTCATTGGCGACCATGTCGACCACAACGTTTGAACTATCGACGGAAAAGGTACTTTCCATGGGATGGGCATGCTAGCTGCTACCACACGAATGCTACCCAATTTTCCAATCGTAATCCCAAGAGCAGTTGTAAACATTGTAGTACTCCAGAAAGTTCGACAAGGGCCTTCCTTCTTCAACAACAGAAGCCAACAGGAGAACAGTCTTGTGTACAAGCCTACCCCGGCCATCACCTTCAAGGACAAGATCGATGACATTAACCTACTATGGCATGCGAGCTGGATACATGACACGAAACGGGTCGGCTGAAGCGGATTTATGCAAGCAGTTCACCATGGGTCATACAAAGGCGCTTCGTCGATTGTTTTTCTGCCTATGATCGACTATAATCCCTCCGATCTTTCTTGTGTATGCACGACCTTGCTTTTTATCTCCGATAAAGTACGCCAGCACGGAATGGTACCAGTTGTTGCTTCGACCAACCTTTGTACAAAAGCGGTGAACATCATAAATGCTGAGCCTGCTGATAGTCATCTCAAGGCAGCAGTTCCAATGATCGGTGGTCTCCATTGCCGTATGAGCTTTCTTGGAGCGATCGGACTTTCTTGTTCGAATGCCCATATGTCGGTAACACCATTAAGCATATTCTTAGCGGTAAGGCTGTTTCAAGAGCCATGAGAGCGCACGAGCTTATAGATTCAGCATTGCAGATCACTCTCATTTGCAAATCGTATGATTTCGAGTGCACAGATGATATACGTGCGATTCATCAGGATTTTGCAGAAGCTTCAGCAATATGTATAGCTCTAATGAATGGGGAAGTAACCCTCGAATGGGGATCCAACGCAGACGTAGTGCGCCGATTCTAAATGCGATTGATGGAGTTTCAAGACACGCTGCAGAACAACAGGACTGAAAAAATATGGCTTCAGTATTCAGAAATGTTTGGAGTGCTTAAGAAGGCCATCACGGCAGAATGGACCGGAAACTGGGAACAGTATCTTAAAGCACTCTCTGAGATGCTCCCTTACTTTGCAGCTGCGGGCCACAACCTGTATACGAAATTGGTGAGAATATTTCTTCATCAAATGGAAGAGCTGAAAGAAAGTAACCAGAAGCTGTATAAAGAAGTCACGGATGGGCTGTTTGTCATTCAAAGAAACGATAGATTCTCGGCTGGGCTCTCTCCTGACTTAGTAATTGAGCAAGTACTGATGAGGTCGCTGAAACAAGCATGGGACTTACGAGAGGAAATGGAATGAGTGAGACGCAAAGGTTGATCTAGACATTGTCAATGCCAGTGCGAGCTGAAATTAATGAGGTTATGCAGTAACTCACCGGCGTTGAGTACGTGTCATCTGACAATCACGTTTCCGCAAGGCCAGCTTGGATAGAAAGAGATAGAAAGGACGTAAAGGCTTTAGTAGCTTTTTTGTGCAATCCTGTCCGTGCGACAACTGCACTTAATTGCGCAATGCATCGAATGGTATGACAGCAGCAAGGGATGTCAACGCGGATGCAGCAAAGGCGATAGGAAAAGAAATTCTGAATTCAATGGATGACGCCGATACCGATCACTGTATCTTCAAGCGCAAAAGCAAAGTGATTACGATGGACTATCAAGGCAACATTTCCGAAGATGACGGCGAAGACATACAAATTGACGCAAGTCATCTGTTCCAACGTCTTGCAGCAGCGGCAACTAAAGCCTTTCTTCCAGGATATGGAAGAAACTCTCAGATTCGAACTCTCCAGCTATCCTACTGCCCATTTCGAATCGGCAAGCCTGCCGTGACAGCCAGTAAAGCGGAGCTAGCGAAAACTATTTGGAAAAGGCAGAACCTGTGAACGTCCTATGAAAAGAGCCGGAAAAAATACGTGATCGATGATGGATGGCCGCTCCAACATATTCCATGGAAAACCGGAAATACTTTCGAACAGATTTGCAACAATTACGTTTCATTCTTGACACAGAAGTATTCAAATGCTTCGGTTGTTTTTAATGGCTACGCTTAGGGTCCGTCTACCTAAGATGTCACCTAGGTTAGACGAACGAAAGGTATCCAAACCTGACCGTCGATTTCACACTGAGTATGAAGCCTCAAAGGAAGAAGAAGGACTTCTTGCGGAATCCCAACAATAAGCAGAACATTATTCGAGCTATTGGTAAGAAGCTTGTCCAAGCCAGTTTTCTTGGTTGCGACACGACGTCCCGTTTTTCGGGATAGGAAAGCAGGCTGTCCTGCCATTCCTGAAAAGACATGAAGAATTTAGGAATAACTGTGAAGTATTCCTTAATCCGCACTCTACAAAGGAAGAAGTCCAGCTAGCCAGTGAAACTATTTTGCTGTGTTTCTTCAAGGCTAAGAAAGGGGAGGGTCTCAGCAAAGCTAGGTACAGGGTTTTTCTTAAAAGAACATGAACAGCTCAAAGACAACAACTTTTGTGAACCCAGAGAGACTTCCACCAACTCCATCGGCTGTGAAATTTCATTCTTATAGAGTCTTCTATCAGGTAATGGAATGGCGTAATACTGAGTCAGAACTCGACCCGAAAGACTGGGGTTGGCGATTATGTGACGGATGCCTTACTCCGATCATGACAGACATCGGACCTACTCCGCCTCATCTGCTAAATGGGATTCGTTCCAGCTGCACGCGTTCCAACTGTGACAGTTCACGCTGTAGTGGCCAAAAAAATGGATTGCCTTGCACACTTGCTTGGAAAGACTGACAAGGGATTGCGTGTTCCAATAAACATGTTTTGGTTGATTACGATGAAGAAGACGATGTTTAGTACTAATCCTTGATCTTATCCTTTTTAGTTCAATCAAAACCGTAATTATCTTTTCCTGTGATCACCGAAGTTACCTGATTTGTTTTTATTTTTTACATTTAGTGTTGTCTTATGTTTCTATTATATAGTCGAAGTAAATCTGCCCACGTACTCCGAAGGCCCGATGTATTGTCTCCGCTACGGTGAAAACACTGCAGAAAAGCAAGATACGAATTTAATACCATGTTTTTTGAAATCATCGAGTCAAAAAACCTTGGGGGCAACATTTTGACCAGCCATATTGCACAACTCTCAAGGATACTGTTTTCCCCCTGCCCACTAAAGGGGGAAATCGAACCAAATCCAGCGATAAAACAATGTAACATTCTTTTTTCAAGTTCTCCGCGTATAAAAAGAGCAGACGTGAGATTCGAGCGCACAATAAATCTGCCCCTGAATTTTTCCAATTTTCCCTATTTCCCCCTGTTTTTTACCCTGTTCTGCCAAGGGGATTTTTGGGAACTTTTGATATGATATACAAAATTTTTTTCTCTACACTACGGTGTAAAAATCTTTTATATTGCAATTTTGTTCCAGAGTTTTGTAGATTTACTGGACTATAAGATAACCCTTTTTAGCAACCATTCTTCAATACTTTATTTTTATAGGAAGATTCTGAGCTACTAATCTGTGATCGTCTGGGTTTTGCTCTAAAATTTTTACCAGATGCTGTGTTAACCACTTTTATTGATACGCTTTCAACAAAATTTATAGAAGAAGGAAACCTAGCAGGACTAATACTTACAGGTATGAATTGGCCAGAATTGCTATATGTATTTTAAATTTAGCTATTACCCTTGTTTGGACTAGTTGAAATACAAAACGCAGAGAATAACCTGGAAACTAACCTGGAAAGAGTCACTCTAGTTCTAAGGGGGGTTTCAGGACATATTATTGAAGGTATCATAATTTTGCACTTCCGGAAATTCATCAACTTGAAACATATGTTTAATTTACCGTTTGGATCTTTAAATTAGATGGCATATTCTGTGGACATAATTGTAAAATTAATCTAATCTTTTTAAGCAATCAATTATTTTGTATGTATTGATTTATTTATGGATTTTTTTCTCGAAAACTGCTCCATGATCTTTTTTGAAAATTGGTACACTGAGATTTCGTGGCTTAAAAAAAAAAATCTAGATAGGTCATGAGTGAAAGAAAATTCACTTAGAGCCTTAATTTTGGAAAACATTTTTCGTATGGACTACGTCAAATTCATATGCATTTAAACAACAACTTGCATCATTTTTTCCTAGTGGTGATCATATCTTCTTTGGTATCTGTAACAAATGCAAAATTATAAAAAATGATGAATGACTCCAAACAGCTAAAGCAAAAGGTGTGGGGCAAGTGACAGCGAGAATCACATTGGATCACAAAAAATAATATCGAACTACGAAATTTGCTGTTAAAAGACAAATCAAAACTACCATCACATTCGAAACTATACGAGATGGTGAATGAACCTGAACAGCTAAAATGAAAGCCATAAAGTCACACTCTCAAAATGTTCTGCCCATCTCTCTATGACTCTTTCCTTATCACTAACTGTGGCCCGCTCCTATCTTTAACTGGGACAAGTTCAGATTGACTACTTCCTCTCAATTTATTAACATGGCAGTTCAATATTTTAATATTATGCCGTCTTGCTGCATCTTCCAGATCCTCTGCAATTTTATCCATGGTCTCACCTCCTTAGTTCGTATTTTAGTGCTTTCTCAATTTTCTTTATATTCCTCTTATTTTCATGTGATCTATCGCTCAGATAATTCTTATACAATCCCCTTCTCCTCTTTCAAACATAAAGCATTTTCACTAATATTCCTAGCTGCGTTCCTAACTTACTTCCCTAAGACATTATGAGCTATTTCACAAATCATTTTCCAAAAATTATTCCATCCATCTTCTACATTGTTAAATTTTAAACTCTCTAGTTTAGTATTCAACTGTCCCTGGAAAGTTTCCCTCAAATTCTCATCCTGGAGTCTACCAACGCCATAGCTTCCCGGAAGGTAGTTACCCTTCAGAAATCGAGTTTTATGAAAATGCCAGTTATAATTTCATTTCAGATCCAGATTCTGATGCTCTCACTGAGTTGGCCGAAGTTTGTTCGTCTCGTGCATATTAAAAAAAATAAATGAATAAAATCATGGTTGCAGCGATAGATGTATAGTAATCATGGTTACTAGTAACCCATAGTAGCCAAAAATTAAAAAACGTGGCCCCAAAAACTGGCAAGCGAGAGTAAATTGCCATTTATATCTGATTGAGGAATGGTAACTATCATCTCGAAAAGCCTTAATAGTAAAACGTTAATTCGACAACTAATTTGTTGGAGTTTTGAAAAATAGCCTGAAACACCTAAAAAATGGTGCCGGATTTTAAAAAAAACACACCGCTGGAATCGCCTTGGCCAAAAATCCTATACAGGAAACTTACAGTCCCCTGGCTTGAATAACAAGGAAAATCACTTTTTTGCATGAGCAACTCTAATGGATCCTCTATTTTTCTCCTTCTGCAGTGCTAGATGGGCACTTGAACATCACAGAGAGCTGTTTAACGACTCATTTGAAAGGAAATGGCTATATCTAGTGCCTTTTGTAAGTAGAAAAGCATAATGTTAAAAATAAGAACGTTTTTTTTTGTTTTTTTCTTTTACAAAAACTGCCTCTTCGTATACAATATGATGAACGACGTCATAATCGTAGGATATAACCATAAATGACACTATAGTAAAACTGTGTGATGACGTCAGTTGCAACTGGGGTTCGTTTTTTCTATTATTTTTACTTTTGTTGTCATTTATGATTGTAACCTACAATTATTACGTAATCCATTATCTTGTATACAAAGATGCAGTATTTTTTCAAAAAGGAATTTATTTCAGATATTGTGTTTTGCTAATTCCAAACACGCAAAGATGTAGCAATTTCTTTTAACATAAGCACTTAAACAGCTCTCTATGGTCTTCCAGTGCCCCACTAGCAGCAGAGGGAAAAACGAAAAAAAAAGAGAACATATCAGTGATACCCATGCAAAATTGTGATTATCCTTGTTGTTCACGCTAGGGGACTGTAAGTTTTCTTTTGGGGGCTTTCGGTCATGTCAATTCCAATGGTGTATTTTGCGTTTCAGTCCGACGCCATTTTTAGGGGGGTTTCAGGCTGTTTCTTGAAATTTCCTTAAATCTGTTTCCAAATTAAAACATTACTATTAAGATCAATTTAAATAGTAGCTACCACTCCTGAATCAACAGGAAATGACAATTTTTTTTCACTTGTCATTTTTTTTAAGTGTTTTTTTTTTATTTTGGTTACTATGATTGTGGTAGTCCTTTAGTAAGTTACAGCTACCGCTGCAACCACGGTATCCACCTAAGTTGACGATATTCAGCTAAGTTATGTGAAGTTGAACAAGAAAAGAAACCTTTTGAACCATCTTGTTTCTTCATATGTGGTAGAAATTCTGGTATTCTTGAGTCTTTTTAACAGAACACCTCAGTTTTTATGACGATTATGTGTCAGCATCAGTTTCTTCCGCTGGGATCATTTTGATTTCAAGTAGCTCAGTGTTCCCAGAAACCGATGGTATTGCAGCGCTACCTCGTGTTGATAAGGTGCATTTAATAAATCTGAACCCAATAAAAGGAGATTTACTTGGAATTTAACCTGAAGTCCTGACATGTTTGCTGCTCTGCTTGCACATGTGTTTGTTACTGTGCTCTATCCTTCCTGTTGTTTGTGTTCAATTTCTTTCCTCTGCTTCTGCATGTGTTTGTTCCTGTGTTCTATTGTTTTTTTTATTTTGATGTTCCTGTGTTTGATCCAGTGTTCTGTCCTGTTTTATCCCTGATTTTCCGCTGTATTTTCTTCACTTTTTCGTTCCGGTATCTCTTCCTGTTTTGTTGCCAGTCTCTTGTGTGTGTTTGTTATCCTTGTGGTTCTCGTCCCTGATACTTCCGTATCTTTGTGTTAGAAAAAAAAACGTGTTTTGAAAAGAAACTATCAACCGAGGGAGAGCAGAAATTTCAAATTTGTTAAGTCTACAAGTCGTATATGTGTATACAGTTGACTTTCAAAAACGTGTACTACCACTGTATCGTGTTTAGTTAAACAAAAGATAGCTTGAAATCCCTAAAAATGCTGTCGGATCGAAACAAAAAGTTCACCATTGGAATTACTTTGGCTGAGAATACTATACAGGGAAGCCACAGTCCCTTGAACTGAACAACAAGGAAAATCATTTGGCTTGAACAACGGGGAAAATTACTTTTTTTTGCATGGAAAGCATCCTTTTCCCGTCTTTTTATCTCCGCATCTAGTGGTTACTGGAACATTATAGATAGCTTTTTAAGGGTTATTTTTAAAGGAAATTGCTACATCTACATGCTTTTCAATACACCAAACACAACACCAATCATTTTTTTAAGTTGCATTTTCGCACACAAGATGATGATATACTTTAAAGGGTGTTTTGGGTTACAGCGATGACAACGTTGTTTGTTTGCACTAGTTTCTACTAAGAAAAGCCGAAGGCTTTTCCTGTGCGTAAAATCCTCACTTACATAGGTTTAGTTCTCATCAATCATCAAGCTGAAGTTCAATAATAATTTCATAAGGCTTGCAGTATCAATCCGTAAGCTAGTCCATCTTACAGAAAAAAGTAGGGAAAGACGAGAAGAAAAATAAGGGAAAAATAAGAGAAAAAGTAAGGAAAAGAAAAGGAAACGTCCAGAAAAATGACAAAAAGTTACTACAGTGCGACTTGAACTTCTATCGTTCTTCTTCAAAGGACAGCCATATAGTCGCTGCGCTGTAGCAACTGATAGTTAAGGATATATTATCATGTTTGACGTTATAATACGACCAAATATGATCAACGTGGGTTATTTTTTTTTTTTTTTGCATTGACAGTTACAGGAACAATGAGACAGGATTACCAGATAGAATTTTGGTATTTTTATTTGGATATACAATTATGTTATCATTGTATTGAAGAACAAACTCTAGCCCTGAGAAACGGAAATATTAAAATAAAATCTAAAAGATATATTTTTCGACAAAAACTAAATTATCATATGAATGATAATGCAACACACTTATCTTATGACGATAATATAACACAAGTATCTTTTGATAAGTTGCTTTTCTGGGGTATAGGGCCATATTTGACTGACATCGCTGCATGATTCCCTGTGTTTCGGCTTTTACTATTCCAGCTAAGAAAGGCCTTAGACTTTTTCGTGTGTATAATGTTGGCAGCATCAAAATGCAAGATTATATGACAAATAATGTTAAAGATCAGAAGGTTAAGAGAAGAGCTGAGAAAGTCAAATGATCAAAAAGAAGTAGACCAAAAATTGATCCAAATAGTTTACTTTCACGATTCACCTTGCCAAACCGCTTGGATCTTGCAAGTTTGCAAGATCCCTTGAGTTTGATATATAAACCTTATTATAAACATTTCCTTTAAATCTTAATTGCCAGTATTAGTGATGCTCCTTGCCAACTTTGCTACCTTGTCTTTTTCCGACTTGGCCTCTTTTAATCGTAGGAACAGCTACGGGTATTAAGTTTAAACTTCTACGGGGTGCTAAGGGGGGTTTTCAACAAAATCTGAAGACACGATATGCATCCAGGTTGTCAAAACGCCACCTCTGTAAATCACAGGAATAGCGACGAGTATTAAGTTGAAACTTCCAGAGAATGTTGAGGGGGATATTTGACTTAATCAATATACAACTGTATAAATCCTGGTCGTCAAAAGGTTGCAGGTGCAATAAAAAAATTGGCTACTGGCATTTATTGGAACTTTTCAGGGGATGTTCAAATAAATGACGAGATACTCTGCACATCTATATTGATAAAATGGTGTAAGTAATAGGTGAAATACATTAGGAACAGTTAAGGGTATTAAGTTGTAACTTTCAGAAAATGTTGAAGCAGAAGTAGCGCTCGATTAAAAGGCAGTACGTGTATCCTGGTTGTCAAAAGGGTGGATCTAAAATATTTCGGGAATGGCTAATGACGTTTAGTTTAAACTTTCAGGGAAGGTTGAGGGAGATGCTAAAATATTTCAAGAGACGCTAATTAGAACTAATAAACTAGAATGTAAATACATCTGCGAAGGACACTTTTTGCGCTTCAAAAATTGTCGAAAATCAACTGAAATTATAATGAAGCAGTATTTAAGCAAGGATAGGAAATACTCAAGGGATCACCTTTGGCTCCAGTTTGAAGTAAAATTTTCATTCAACATGGAGAGAGAAACCTGATTTGTTATCCATTAGACAGTTTTAAGCTCTAAGTCAGATATGTGGATGATCCCATTATCATCTAGAATGATCGAGAAGATCTGATTATGTCCTTGTTATACATATTTAACAGACAAGACAGCACTGTAAAATTCACACTGAAACTAAAATCTGGCAGATATCTTTCATTCCTTGATGCTCAAATTTCCAAACCAGATGAGAGTTTTGGTTTAAATATCTATCGTAAGTCTTAAAATATTTATCAAATTCAATGTTTGTGCCTTCCAATCATAGGATCCAGGTAAGTCAAAATACATGCTCGTCGTCTTAGCTTGTCTTGAGTATGACTTTACTCCTTTACTCCAAGACCGATGATAGTCTATCTTTCCTAGAATCTCTTGTAACGTTGTTTGCTCTCTAATGATTCTTTAATGCATTAGATAAACAAAAAATACGTTTTTACATAAAAATATAGAGTAATCAAAGCTTTCAGCGAATAAAAGTTGTCAAATCCTAGAGGGCTGTCCCTGTCCATCACTTCCCTGAAAAGTGGGATAGGATATAATTCAACATTAGCTTAAAACTTATTTATGATCTTTTTTTGCGGTTGTTTCACCATACGGTATTCGGCTATTTAGCCAAAGTAATTATGTTAATTGGAGGATCTCTTTAAATGAGAATATGGCCTGTGAGCTCTCATCTAAAGTGGCTTCAACAATATGCTTGTCATATGAGCTGTCAAAATCTTTGGATTTTTTTTTTCACATAATTTTCTCAGTTAGAGCAGATTGTGTGATCAAAGACAGTTAAAATCACTTATTATAGGCTACCGTCCTTTCTGGATTGTAGGATATGGACAGACAAATCTACTTTTTTTTAATTACAGTACATAATTTTTACCTGATTTAGGAACATAACTGTAAATGCACAGCGTTGCCAGATGTTTTACAACCACTCACGTTTTGTCTTCTAGGTTTTTCCAAAGATAGTATTGTGTTAATACAAAATTACATTGACAGAACTGGAGATGTCCAAAATCCTGTACTACTTTTAGCTCACAATGGTCAAGCTGATACTTTAGAAAACCCTGGAACTGAAACGTGGATTCAAAGGTAATTTCCCCTGGGATATTCTTTCTAGAGTCTAATAAGACTGCATGTTGTAGTTGTTGTCCTGTCTTAATTACAGTAGACAATAGAATTACATTTGTTTGTCATGCTCTCAAGAACTAAAATTTGTGTTTCTAGTATTATTTCATGTACTTAAATGTACTTAATACA
The DNA here is from genome assembly GCA_029168905.1 of Artemia sp. Kazakhstan ARC1039. Lineage (NCBI taxonomy): Eukaryota > Metazoa > Arthropoda > Branchiopoda > Anostraca > Artemiidae > Artemia > Artemia sp. Kazakhstan ARC1039. The sequence goes on along the minus strand of JAQQPU010000206.1, from coordinate 115,375 downwards.
GACGAGGGTAAAGAAAGCCGAATTTCGTCTCCAGAGGCTTAACATCTTTAAGTCAATTAGCCTGCAACTCTTACAAGATCTGACCTATATATACAATGCACCAACTAAATAGAGTGGAATAGGTTCCCTTTTCAATCTCTAGCAGAATATATAGACCTTTAGATACCATAGAACATACTAAGCACCTAAGCACCACCAATACATTCTGTCAAAATAGTTACACATGGCACTGTATTAATTCTTCCCCTGTTTTTTTTTTCTACTCTTTTTGCGGCAATTATTTTTAAGTTCTGTTACATTTTTATTTATTTTATTTTTTTGTTGTTGTAAATACAAATTGTATTAATTTTATAAAAACTATTATTGTGTTTGAAAAAATGCACTTAATTACATTGAAAATTTCGGAATCGACTTAACAGTAGCTAATGAAAAATTATTTGGAACTTGTGTCATTTGTGTTATCGGAAAATTGTGCCTTTCATTAGCAATTCCTGCACTTTAAGATTCACTTCTTCGAAATTTCTAGTTTTATCTTGCCTCTTTTGTTTTAGTTACCGATGTTTGCTTGATGAATGGAGATTATGGTCTTATAGAGCCCAGCTGGATGTGAGGCTAAATCAGCAGAATGCATTAGAGAAGATACCACAACAAGTTTTTCTTTCCTGCAATTTCTGTTCAAAAAGCGTCGTTCCTTCAAATATGAGCAAAGGGGCCCCTAAACAAAAAGTAAGAATTCTTTTTCGAATTGTGAGAAATTTGACCTTGTTTTGTGTTCTAATTGATGAATATTTCATTGTTATATCCAAAAGGAAAGGATGTATCTGGTGCTTGAATGTACTTATATTTACAGGCGCATTATTTAGTATTTAGCTGTGGCCTTTTTTATGCTTTCTAAAAAAAACTTGGTAAAATGTTTTGATGTTTCAGAGGAGACAGCCAAACTGGAAGCTTTGAATTGGGTAGGATGGAAGAAGCGTTTATCGTATGTCGGCCTCAGGTGGTATGAATAGAATAGAAAAACGGCATGCAACTTTTAATTTCCGGTGTGATGAGGACCTACCTAATTTCTGCAACCATTCTTTGTATAATAAGTGACCGTTGAAAAAAATAAAAAAAATAAAAAAGATAATAAATGGGGGATCCATCGATGTTTACTCTGTCACAAGCTCCATATAATAATTACTAACTAGAAGATGAACCGTTTCCGAAGCACATCAATGATAAATCGAGTTTTTCATTAAATTAAAATAGCATTTTTTTTTTGACAGTTCATGATCTACGTGGCAACCCGGTGACAACAACAAGGCAGCAACCTTGCTGCAGTGCAGTAGATAAAGCCTCGCTGAGGGTCTCTAGAAACTGCGTAGACCAGGATTCACTTAGCCAATCAGTCAAGTATTTTGACACTAAAAGACAAAAATATTTTGACTAGATAAAATAGAAAAGGAACCTAGGGATTATTAATTCAAGTGGACTCAATTAATACAGCTTATGAACGGCTTATAATTAATTCGATTTGCGTAGCTGGTAAAATTAGTGTAGCAATAAGTGTCTGATCTCAGTTCCCGATAGAAAAACGATTACAAAGCCTAAAAAAATTGTAGCCAGTTGTACCCAAACGCTAGATGGCGTTGAAGAATTTTCTTACCGACTCTAGCGCCAGTTTCTACTCTTATACCTTACCCACACCTTTTGAACTTATATATAAGCAAATTATTATGAATAGATAGTTGGTTAGGAATTTAAGTTAATAATACTGATTTTAGCCTATCTACTAAATAATTTAATGTATAAATAGATTTTCATTCATAAGCAATAAACGGAGAAAAATAAACAATAGAAGTATACATTTCATCAAGCCCCCCCCCCAAGGCTCAATGGCTGGGAATGTAGGAAGAGTATATTTAATATATTTTCATTTCGATTAAAGAAGGTATTGTTGGCGAAATAAGAAAGTAGTAAATCAATCTAGGTTCTGAACGGCTCGTCTATAGACAGTAAATTAGTATGCCTAAATAATGGAATAATAATGTAATTTAAAAGGCATAATTTTACCCTATCTTTTGGATAACTTGATGTAAACAATTCATTTTGCTCCAAGAAGCAAAAAAAAGGTGATTCACCTAAAGCGTCTGCTTTGTTACCGTGGCTTCTACTCTTCTAATCTTATTCCAAAGATTTAAGTTGCTATTCTTCCAAACTTTTTTCAATTGTGGAAAATACTCTGTATTCTTGCTATTCTACTTTTTACATCTTCATTGCATCAGTCATTCTTACTAATACTACTAGCTAGGTAAGTGCAGCTGCCCACTCGCTTATTAAAATTAAAAATTACTATAATTACTTTATTTTGCTAGCCTTTTTTACGTCAGGAACTCAAATTATCTGCATAACCATGTGTGTTTGCTATTTTCCTTAAGACCAAATTCATCAAAATAATACATCTAAACGAAGATAAAACAGAACCCTGTTTAACTCCTGATTCCACATCAAACAGCTACTAACTTCGTTTTCTACTTAAAGTGCAATAATGTTATTCTTGTATGTAGTACTAATCATTTTAGCCTACTTATGTGGTATCAAATAGTAATTAATACATAAGAAGAATTGGTTTTTAATGATGATTCCGAATATTTAGAATTTATTTAGGTCAATATTACCTAAATTTATTTAGGTAATATTGACCCGTTAGAATCTACGAATCTGAAAAAAAATTGATTGATTCCCGAATTGGGGGAAATACCCCAGAAATTCAAATGATCTCAATGAAAATCCAGCCGCTAAATTTGGCATGTCAGTGGACCTTTAACCACTGTAGAGGTTAAA